>JAZBQP010000034.1:0-114274 GCA_038407015.1 Ceratocystis ficicola | reverse complement strand
AATGGAGGCGGCATTTGAAATGGTGACTTTAACATGGGTGCATAGACCAATAGGCCACACCGGGCTCGCGCTTAGAAGACAGGTAGGAGGTTAATCAGTTATTTGAATCATGTCGTCTAGGCCTTGCGCATCCTTTCAACTATGTTGGTCAAGACAGGCGCGTAACGTTTCAAGTACCCAAACAATACCCTGCAGATGTGAAGCTTCACGGAATACAAGCATGTGCTATTTTGCACAGCGGCACATATTCAAGAAGAATAAGATTAGAGAGAAGAGGAAAAAGAAGAAACAGAATAAAAATGGGAGCAGTATCATACCTATGTAGTTTGGAACTACCAGGGCTTCTAGTTCACGTAATATCAATGAGTTCCAGGCTTGTGTGCAATAGGGGTGATTGGGAAAACCAAGTAACAAGGCGAGGGCGGAGCCTTTTCCTGATCGTGCCTAAACGTCAGGGTTAGCATCAAACATAAAGGGCCTTCTTCCAAGGCTCATGTGTTTGGCTTAGACACGGTAGTTGTTGCGGTTGGCAGCCGTAGTAGAAAGGGAAAAGGCGACGGAAGGCCCTTCAGCATGAAAGGAGGACTGCGGGCCATTCTCCCATTATCTAGTTTTCTTTCTTTCTTTCTTCTTCGTCTGACAATAAAGTTTTCATTATCGGCAAAACTTCGTATCATTTACAAGTCCCGTAACAGGCTTCGCAAACTACTACCGCGATTTCACCAAAGACTTCGCAACGATCGCAACACCATTAGTGAAGCTCACCAGGAGGGATAACCCTTTTTTGGAGCATCGAAGTGGAAGAGTCGTTTGAACGGCTGAAACGTGCATTCCAGAATGGTAAGATGTCGGCAAACTGGGGCCCCAAAGTCCAGACGTGGCTGAAAACGGACGCTTCAGGAGTGGGAATTGGTGCAGTTCTTTCACAGGGCGCAGAAGAAGAGAAGTGGTCTGTTGCCTTCTTCTCGCGCCAAATGAACGGTGCAGAGCATAACTACGGTATCCACAACAAAGAGCCCCTGGCAGTTGTTAAAGCCACACGTAAGTAGAGAGAGAAAATACGAAGTTTGAAAGAGTTTACATTGATAGTGGACCACAAGAACCTCGAGCACTTCAAGAAGAAGCAGGTCCTTTTGGAAAGACAGGTCAGGTGGATGCAGCACATGGAAGAACTTCCGCCGTTCACGACAGTTCATCGGCCAGGCCGTCTGGTCTGGCAGTGATGCCGGATGCCCTTTCGCGCAAAGACGAGTTCGACAACCTGGAAGAGCGAGAACAGATCAGAACACAGCGGCTATGGAAAGAAGTCTGGGAACCGAATCCAGCCACACATATGCAAGTGCAACAGATGAGCAGCCCATTCGGATCAAATTTGGAGCTGGAGGAACCATGGCAGCAAGCCCTACGGAAAGATAAAGACTACGAAACGATTGCCCAATATTACCGAGAAGAGATACAATTCCCTATATTGTCAATCTCACCAAGATCGGCACAAATGGCAGAGTGTGAGATACAAGGCAAGGTTGCGAGACATCGACGCGCTGTCTGGATACCCAACTGTGATCTATTGAAAGGAGCACTTCTGCAGAAGTATCATAACGACCCAGTTTCAGGCCACGGAGGAAGAGATGCAAGTGCTACTGCACTCAGGAGGCAATTCTTTTGGCCAGGACTTGATAATGATGTTAAGAGACTGGTGAAGAGCTGCGACTGGTGCGGGAGAGTGAAGCAATGGCGAAAAAGGCTGCACGGGTTGCTGAAGCCACTACCAATCCCTTCACGAGCGTGGTAAGGAATCTCTATGAACTTCATGACACATCTACCAGGAAATGTGGAAAGCTTGTTGGTGGTAACCTACCGACTGACAGGCAATGTGATACTGGTCTCACTGATGAACATTGAGACAGAGACAGTGATCGATGCAGTCGTCACACACGTATACGCACACCGCAGACCCCCGGCGTGGATTTTCAGCGAACGTGGACAGCAATGGGTGGAAAAGGTTATGTCAAGTACTGAGGATTGAGAGGAAATTCTCGACAGCATACCACCCTCAAACAGATAGAGGCACCCAGAGAGCGAATCAGGAAGTTTTGTTCTGCCTACGAACACGCATTGCGATAGACCAAGAGGACTGGCCGAGGTGGATTCCTCTTGCACAGCTCAACCGCCCCCAACCCCGGCGCCACGAAGTTAGTCCATTTTTTCTCACTAGCTACAGCGTCACAGCAGTGTAGTTAAAATATATTCAGAGAAGTGCCCAAGGGAGCAGAGCAGCCAAGGCAGAAGATGTGGCTGTCAAGTTTGCAGATCTAAGAGACTGGACCCAAGCGGTATCCGCGGATATACAACAGAACATGGAGAACCAAGCTAATCGACATCGCAGCCCAGCGCCGGTCATGGGAGCTGGGGACAGTGTCGGTAACTTAGGTCAGCATCAGACATAAAGGGTGTTGGGGAGATTCCAGCTCCGCTCGGAATAACGTCGGGCAAATACGTGATGTAGAAACGTGGCACACGATGTGTCCTGGCTGAGAAAACCTAACCTCTTGATATAATCAAGTTTAACAAAAGTCAATTCACAACACTAAGAAGATGACTTTTTTCGCTAAAAATTGGTGCTCAGTTCATTTTCATTACACGTTACTTCTATGCCAACCCCCTATTTTCTCCGATAAGCCAAGCTCTCATCAATTCACCCGATAACTATCCGCTGCTCCCATGTCTGCAGCATCACAGCCAATCATGACAGTAGGAGCATGTCGCGGGTTTTCGCAAGAATCTCTATGCAGCGTTCTACATCTTTTGACTTGGAGACTTGCTCTAGCATTCGCACATCTAACGAATCAAGTCCAGAAGGAAAGAACATTAGTTCATTGAAGGTGGGCCATTTCTAGGCCCTTACGCTGAATAGCTCTTGACAAGAAGCACACGCCAGCGCTACCCGGAGAAATGCACCGTTAGTGAAATGCCCCAAGACAGTGCTCTCAATGTCCTCACTGTTGTTCTTTCTTGACTGAATGGTTCATCTTTAAATCGACACAAGACCCGACTACCACGAAACCCGAGACATTGTGAATTTCAAGCTTTTGCTTTGCTCCATGCCTTCCTCGATATCTGGCCAACTGCGGCTTGACACAATCCATTCAGCATGTGAGGACTTGGTGCTGAGCCCCAGCAGCAGAAGTTGCTATTCTAAATCGTGCTCGTCCAAGACATCAACAAGCATAATGATGTTTTTTCTCAAGCCTCCCAGCGCAGACGTGGCCTCTTTTAGTTGATCGCCATCTGCATGTTGGCAAAACAAACATGAAAGCAATACCAACAACCGACCAGCTTCACTCACGGACGATGCCACTAAGGAACATTTTCTCGCCTCTGCTAGGGGGGGCTCTCCCCTGACCTGGAGATTTAGATTCACTTGCGTTAGGATTGCTAGAGAAGCCCCATGTGTTTAAGAATCCGGTTGCAAGAATCTTTCAGCAAGCCATAGCTTCCTCGCTCCTGTCCATCGAATCAAAAGCCAGAGAGACAAAAGAGACTCAAGTCGCACATTGCCAACTCTTCTTGTACGACCATGTCTTTTCTTCTAGTAATGACAGTCGAGTCAGAGCGGGCATTTTATGCATTTCACAACGACTTGGTCATCTAACTACGGAGGAGGGATGAAACTGTTACGGGCTGTACGCCTCAAGGTAACTTTCGTGAGGTTTCACCATCGTGAACCGGCAACAAGACTATAGCTTACAACTGGCTAGCGTGGAACTACGCCCAACCATACCGGTGTCAAACTACCAGTGAGCACCGAATAAACCATAAAGTCTACGAGAATACAAGAGTGCACCAACCTCATTGCGCCCAGCTACGGCAGCCTTTTTCCCGTTTTACGCGCGCTACCAGTTAGCACAATAGGCCTCAGACCTCAGAAAGTAATAGCTCCTAAATCTAAAAAAAGTGCTGATCAGATATTCTGCGGCTATCTGAAGTGTACATAGTTCCTGTAGACTCTCCCCTAGTGCCAGAACTTGGCCAATGATGTACAACAAAACAGCCAGCATGATGCATATTGACCCTAAAATACATTCTATCTAACCCTAACAACCTTTAAAAGCTTAAACGCATAGATCGTCACACCAGATTGTCTGTCTGTCCGTAACCATCTGAAGGCTTCTACTAGTAACCATTGCACTAGCTTGCTTGACAAGCGTTGTAAGTTGTCCCCCCCCCTTGCTAGCCCATACTCAATGTCGTTTATAGGGGGTTCTAACTTTTAATCCTTTTCTTAGTTTTGATGCCTCTGAGCCGGTATTATTGTGTTTACTACGCGTTCTCATGTTAATCGGGCGTAACCTACTTTGCGGGGTAGAAGTTAATCCATGTCGAATTCATTACAATGCTTAGCCCTGTTATAATGTTCCAACGAGCTTTCTTCTCCTCCACATTCTCCTGAGACTCGCGCTTATCCTCCTCCATTGTTACTCCCCAACTAGCTAGTCCACCAACTACCTATTATATCCCACTAAGAAGCATTAAATGACATCGCGTGTTTAGACCGAAATGGCATCCCGTCCTTCTCGCCGTTCTATCAAAGTCCATGCTTCCCGCCCACGCAGTCCGCCATATCGTGCGAGCAGATCACAACATGCTCAGGGCGATCATGACGACACCCACACCCGACTCCGGCGGGGAAGACGTCGCAACGAATATTCATCCAACAGGCGTCTAGTAGCCTATGATTCTTATGATGAAATCGACTACTATCCCCGGCTTGAATTACAGAACGCGGACCGCAATTACGTCGATGATGAGCGTTCTCATTGGCTACCGGGGCCAATTGGAATGCCTCATCTAGAAGATGGTGGTAGTGAAACATCAATGGGTCAACGGTCGTTACCCTCCATTAGCCGGACCACTTACGTCAAAAAGGGCACCACGACTCCAGGTAAGAGGCGACTTTTAAAAATCACAAGATGGTTAGACTTCTAATTTATGCTCAAGGGGGTATCTCGTACTCGAAACGTGCTGAAAAGCCTGGCACCAGTCGCCTGGGTCGCAAGGCAATGTCCTCTGTCCATCCAAGAAGAGGAAAGGCTAGCCGCAGCCAGTCGCCCACAGCCCCTCTAGTAATGGCCAGCTCAGGGAAATATGTTACACACCCCTCTGTTTCAAGATCTGCCTCGCGGGCCATTTATAGGGAAGAAAACGAGCATTCCTCTACTGAAGATTTCTTCAAGAAGACTAATGGGATAGATTCTTCCCTTGAGGTCTCCGGCAAGACTGGTAAGATGAAGATGATGACTGAAACGGAGGACATTGTCAAAAGACTCCAGGCAAAGTACAGAGACCTAGTTGAGCTACTTGATAAGCAGGATGAGGAGCTAGCTAGTCTTTTTGAGGAAAGGGGGACCGAAAAGGAGACCGCTAGCATTGATCCTGAGATGGCCAGTGACAAGGGGAAGCTAGAAGCAAAGATGAAGAGACTAATGGACAGGTTTAAAAGACACCCAGCCAAGCCATCTCCTACCCCTCTCAATCCCGAAAATTCAGCCCTCGACCTCTACGAGCGGGACAACAGCGAGCCCCAAAAGGTCGCGGAGAAGGACAAAGACTCCAAAATAGACAAGATCAAGAGCTGTGCTGTCTCTATGACTCAGTACCTCGCAGGGGCTCTCAACACATCGGCCACATATGCTGGCCTGGTAAGTATATATACATGCCCCTTGTGTCTGGCCGTTGGTACATTAAGACTAACGTTATACTGGAAGGCTTTTGGTCCTGCGGAAATCTGCTTCAAGGGCGCTGCCCTACTTCTTCAGGCCCTGATCCACGTTGTCGAAATACCTTCCAAGGTCAATGATATCTTCATTCGCTGTAGGCAATGCATCGAATCCATCCAACTTGCCGGGAACCGCGATGTTGGCGAGCTAAACATGATGCTACGAGATGTGGGCACGGACATCTTTAATTCGACGCTCCTATATGCCTACATGGAGACTATCATCGAAGTATGGAAGACGCTATCACAGTATGCTATTAGCTGGGTCCGCAAGCTGATAATTGGAGTCGATCAGGCTCTCGGAACCGATGATCAGTTGCAGGCGCTTTTGGACAAACTTCAAGCTGCCGAAAAGGCGACATACTCCGATATGATGTTCAAGTCGGCGGTGATCTCGGCAAGATACATGGGGATTCTCAAAGAGGGCCTGACACACTTAACAAGCGAAATGCGTCGGATGCATGGCAGCGTTAATCAGCTAACAGAACTCTTTGGCGAGCGACAAGCAGTCGATAGAAAGCTAGCAATAGCTCTTGGCTTTACGAGTCGCGAAACCGTCGATTGGTATCCAACTCCAGAGAGTCTAGGGACTCTACCGCCGAAAGATGTACGCAGCAGCTGCCAGTGGGTCTTTGAGGTGGAGGAGGTTGAGAGGCTGATTGCAGATGGTAATACGGATAGCCCCTACATCCTTCATTTGCATGGGCCAAAGGGAACCGGCAAGACAACGGCACTATTAAGCCTGCGGGACTTTATAGCAGAACAGCGAGGCGACCACGCGGCATGGTCAACGGTCTCATTCTTCCACCAGACTTGCGGCGCACGTCTCGCTTTTGACCGAAGCTGTTTCCGAAGCTTAGCGTGGCAATTCATCAAGCAAAACTCCGACATAGAACATGCCATTCTCGGGGCGTTTTCAGAGGCTAATTCGCGATATAGTCCCGTATCTCTGTCCTGGGCTCGCGACCTCCATCCAGCGCTAATGAGTGCTCGCCAAGATTCCGACGACCATGTTCTTATCCTTATTGATTGCGATAAACAAGATCACAAGTCTTTGGTTGAGACAATCACTAGTTGCTCTCGAATCCCTGGCTTTCATTTTGTCATAGCCACGCAGTGCCAGCAGGAAGAGTACCCCCATAACTACCAAAGGACCCTAGTGTCTGTCGAGGACTCTCGAGTAGTCAAGGTCACTAAGCATACCGAGGCTGATGCTCACAAAGCTATCCGCGATTTCCTGAAAGAACTAGTAAAGACGCACCATCTACCAGGACCACTGACTCTAGATACCCTAGCGGAGTACGAAGAGCGCTTGCGATTGCTCTTTCAACATAGCGGGCGGTCATTCAGCGCGCTCAATGACTACATGAATACTCTTCGCAAGTCCTCATCTATGGCCATAGACAAACTTGGTGCCGATGTGCAGTCCTCAGCGTGGGCGGTCAGCCAGCAAACCCAGCAGGAAACCATTAAGAAGCTTTCCCCAGACGAGCGACAAGAACTATCTTTGATATTGGCTTGGCTACGGTTCGGTCTCATGCCGCTGCGAATCCAAGCTCTCTCTCTCCTGTCTGACATCACACTTTTCAGCTCCGGCAGTCATTGGACGAAGATGGTTCGTGAGAGAATCAATCACAAGTACTCATATTTTGTCCAGGTCGATAGACACGGTATCGTTGGCTGGCAGCCAGATTTCAACCCTGAGTTCCTGTTGCGTGAAGAGTCTACCACAGAACAGCCAGGCTCCATCAGCCAAGCTCCCCTAGACCCAGGAATAGAAGATGTTTATGTTCGAGTGCTCAAAGCTTTATTTCCTTTGGATGGAGACTTTGAACGCCTAGGCCTGAAGCAGGCCCTTGAAGATCGCAAAGGTATTGTCTTGGTTCTCAACGATGACAATGACCAGCTTCTCCTTGCCATTGCTTGCCTGAGGATCTTGGTAGATATGCACCACACCACCAATTCCTTTGATACTTCTGCAGTCCATAACACTGCATTTGAGCCACTCCCACCCGCAAACAAAGCCGACTCCGGGACTCAAAATGAATTGAAATCTTACTGGGCCGGTGTACTAGCCCTAGCCCAAGATCCCAATGCAGAAAATTCTGTTTCTTCCCAGTCTAGTAGCCATAAGCAGCCTGCTTCCACAGACCAGGAGATTTCCGCAACTTCCATGCCTCTAGTTGAAGAAGATTCCATGTCCATTGATCGATATGACCAAGATGATATTTGCTACATGACGACTTATGCCATCGCGTGCTTGGTACCTCACATTCGATCTATAAAAAATATCCAAGACTGCGATATCAGGCTCAAGACAGAGCTCGCCAGGCTCCTTCCTAAATTTATTGGCGACCCGGCCGCGGGGTATACAGAACTAGGGGCCACTTCGCCAAAGGCTAGCTCACATTACTGGTATAAAACGCATGCCAAGGCACTTCTTTCCCATGCAGAGCTATCGCTGAGATATGATGACGGACCCGGGGTGCTAGGAGGTCTCTTGAAAGAAGAAATTATAAGAGATGCCTTTAGGGCAGATGGCCAGGATCTTGAGGGTCTCACTGGTGTTCACAGCGATGATGAGAAATCATCAGAGTATAGCCGCCGGTCAGGGTTAACTCGCGTTAAGTGGTCACGATTCAGTCCCGCTCGCGATTCCCCAAGAACTCGTTCTCCAGATTATAGAAGGACAGAACGCTCATACCGAGCACAGACCCGTAACGTCAGCCGGTCACCACAGTTTAACCGGTCACCATCAAGCGAATCTAGATCTACATCGTCAGCCTATGATAGAGTATCAAGGACCCAAGGGTATGATTCTAACTCTGATTCGGAGCAGTCGCAAACAGAAAGTCTAGATGTTAAGGGAATGGCAAAGTTGTATGCCAAACCGGACTGGCCATTTAATTGGATGCTTCAAAAGCTATTCCTGGGGTTTGATGGCGCAAGGAGAAACTTGGTTGCTGGAGTTGCATACGCATGGAATGTTTATGACCGCTTTAAGGTGAGGAAAGCATTTCCAACTCTCATACAAAAAACGCAAAATCTATAGTCTGCTTACTAACAGCCGGTTAGCCCGAGAGCGATAGAACGTCGTCTCTAGCAAAGTTAAGGGCCCATACATTAACATTGTCAGAATTTGTCAGCTTTGAAGACTGGGCACGGGCTGTTGTAAGTTTTGATGAGCTCTCAGCTTCAGAAAAGAACAGATACTTGATGTCCGCAGTCACTATTCTGAGCGTCTTCTGCAGGGCTACTGTTGAACCCCGAACGCAGCTTCGTCTCTTAACTAGAGATCTAGATGTAGATGTGGGTGTTAATGGAGGTGTTGACGACGAATTGGCGATCCCGCAGCCAAAGTACCAAAGGCTAGATGGATACCCTGAACATCACCACAACGAGGCTATCGACCAATACAACCTAGCTCTCCTCAAGCTCACACAGGAAGCCAAAAATATTCGTAGTGTTGTCCCCTATTGGCTACTATCCTACGTTAAAGAGACCAGCACTGTCCGTGACTACCTAGTGGAGCATTTGGTTCATGATGCTGTTCTCTCAGCTCGCTATAAGCGAAGCCAAATGGATAGAAGTGGCGATAATGTTACATATGATGATTCTGTGGAGCCAGATCTTGAATGCCCTCCGCGCATTATTGCAGACACCCTGGTGCATCTGATAACCGAAGAGGTCACAAATTCGATTGCCCGCTGCGATGAAATCATAGATGATGCTTTGCTGAAAGACATCAAGCTCTGGACGCGCTTAGCAGTTCACAACGATTCCACTATCAGCACTGTTCGGAGTTTGCTTCTACTTCATAACTCTGTGTACACAATGGACATATATACTGAGCTTCTCAAAGCCATGCCAACCGCTACTGAGGACTGGCGGATTCTCTCGCAAGACTACGTTCTCAGTATGATTGCCGATCCCGATCTCTACAAGATTGTGCAACATCTTGCTGTCAACAGCACACTATCTACCTACTTCCTGCCCATATTCAGCACTATCAAGTCTGAAATTTTCAGCAAAAACAACATTTACTCTGCTAATCTCAAGCACATAGTCATTATTGCCTTTAACAATCTCCTGACCTTTCGCTTTCCAGATGCCTCCAACATCCAGGAGTCTCTCAGCTGTGTCGACAATCTCCTTAACAACACATACTACGGCACCCAATCCCTCACTGACTGGCAACGCCATTATCTCTATCTCCACAAACTCACCCTTACATATCTAGCTAGCCTAGACTCTTCCTCTGACCTCTCCGCGGCTTTGGGCCCTGTCATGACCGCCGCTAAGGCTAATCTCTCGCGTGGGAAAATCGGCAACATCGTTCGGAATAGCTGCTTCCAGCTTTGGGCCCATCCCTCCACTCGACATCCCAATGAGCCCCGGCTGCTTGAACTACTCGAAAACACCCTGAAAGTCTACCAGGGGCGTCCATATAGCCGTTCAGAAATTCGTCGAGTCGCCAAGATGCTAACGGCTATTGGCGATTCGAGGTTTTCTCCGAATGCGTGGCGTTTGCTAGCGGCTTTAGATTACTATGAGTATGTGCCGCTGGGCGAGCCTTTAACGATTAAATATACAAGAGATCGATTGAGAGGGCATTCTTTGGCTTATCAAGACTTCATGCATTCGCAGACTTGGCCAGTCACAGCACCGTGGCCGATAGATATCGAAGACTTCAACGTCAAGCTGCCTGAGTTCCTCACGGAAACATGGCCCTCAGTTGATGATACTCGAGAAGAAGAAAGCATTCGATACCTCAAGTCACAAAGGATATCTAAGCAAGACCGCGTGGATCTCTCAAAGCGATGGGCAGACTATGTGGCTGACATCCGCTGGAGATGCTTCGTGTGCCTAGGGAGTGTTGTGAAGAATAAAGAGGGGAAGCTGTTCGTCTGCCGTCATTGCTCGGGGACGCATGGGCTTGTTTGCCAGGGGTGTCATGAAATGCTTTATAGCGGGGCAGAAGGAAAAGACTTGAGCATGGCACGGAAGACTTACTGTTACAAGATGAACCTGTGGCTCAGTATAGATCATATTGGAGGTTCAAGCGGGCGGTCGGGCACAAGTGGGTGGGTAGAAGAGGCACTGGGGATGCTAAGGGATAACCCAGAGGAGTTTGTCGGTGGACTAGAGAAGCTGTCATTTGATTCTTTTTTTGCTGAAAATTCCGAAAGCCTGCAAGTTTCGCCGCATATTCGGGAGCCAAATGGCGAAGCATCAAAGCCAACTACAGCCTCGAAGCCAAACAGCAGCAACCTTGGCGATTCTGATCCCATTGAGATTTCTTCGCCTGAGACCAGGCCCCTCAATCTACAAAACACTGCCACTCCGCCAGTGGACCCTCTCCCCAGTGTTGCTGTCGCCAATTCCCCAAAGGTCCTCGCTACTACCGATGCCGAAGCGCCAAATGAATCTTTGTTGCCGCTTGCGGATCAGAACGGGCACAACGAAACCCTGGAGGAGGCAGAGGGAAAGTCTAGGGACAAAAGCAAGGAAAAGGAGAAAGAAAGAGAGAAGGTTCGGGGGAAGGTGAAAGCAGAAGTGAAGCATTTTCTCAACAAGTTCAAGCCAACTTCCTAGCGGAAATGTAATACATGAGATGACCTCCATGATAGCGGCTAGTGAATCCAATAGCAAAGCAAGCACAAGCCCAGCAAAGTTATGGCTGAAAACATATTAATGGCATCTAGATCGGATAATCTCACTACCGAAATGATGATAGTAGCGGTCAATCCTCTGAAGAACAATTCTATTCCCAACTAACCGAATGAGACAGATGGGGACATCAAAGTACAGGACCACTAACGCCCCCTACCAGGTCCCCGATCAACAGACGTCATTCTACATTGATAGTGATTCAAGCAAGACGTTTTGTGCAAGTCCTTCCTGGACAGCCTACGATCTGATCTACTAGAAGCACTGCTTCTGTCACCATCATAATAGCAGCAGCGCCTAAAGAATGCAGGCAGCTGAACCTAAAAACACAGTTATCTGGTATACTTTGTATCAGTACCACCACTGGTCTGTCACTATTTTCTTGCCCAAAGTTTAAGCTCTCCAGCCGAAATCTGCAAAATACCCCCCCCCCCCCCCATCGCTGCCCGACTTTTAGCATTAGGGGCCAAGGGAGCCAAGACACGCTAGTTAGTTAATGCTAATCGATCAACCCCTAAATCTGCCTATTGGGCTTTCTATCAGCTCCCTGCTTAATCCTAGCCTCCTTGGTGAGTGAATCCCCAGTATGTTAACCCTCCGTAGAACGCGTCAGAAAAGAAGAAACAATATCCTGGTCTCCGACAGTGTCATCCGTTGGGACTTGCTCTAGAAATGATCTAGGCCAACATTCCGCGCTTCACATAAATATAAAAGTGTCCTTGAAATTCGTCTGTTCCGAAACATAAAGAAAAAATCAAGCGTTTTTGACGTGTCTGTCGGACTTTACTTGGAGGCTGGAAAGCCATCCAGCTAGAAAATAAACTGTTCAAAGTAGTGATGAAACCTGTATATAGTTAGTGTTGCGGTTTATCACCGAGAATGGAAGGTGGTGAAGCGGGCAGAAATACAGTGGACAACGTACACATATTTCAGCCCCAAACTATCGCAGACTTCTAGTTAGACTTCTTTCCTCTTCATCAATCAATAAAGATTCTTTACGTACACTAGCACCGCGCCCTACCCGTAACAGTTAGGGGCAGTATGCGCACGCACACCCAACGCAGAATGCTTGATAGATAACATGAAGATATATCCACAGTTTAATGTGAGTGTATATGGGTCTTTCTACACACAGTTGTCTAGATAAACTCGCTCTCCAAGTTCACCTATACACATGCTCTATACATGCTTACAGCCTGATGTAACTATTCTTCCATGGAGCTCGGAGCACTGTGACCCGCTAGACATTCACTCGCTGGTGATTATTACTATCGCCGCCGGCCATTTTTTGCTTAGAACGTAGCCAGCAAGCTACTAGAGAAGTCACGGTAAAGATGGAAGAGAAAAAACAAGGCAGTCAGCGTATGCTATGGTGAAGACAGTAAAAAGACAAGTGTATGAAGAAGAAGAATTGAGGCAGTGTATGGCTATAATGAAGATATCGAATGAAAATGAAAAGGGCTTCTTACAGATGCGATCCGGGGCTTAACGTACTTTCTGGCTAGTGGTATCTCAGTCATTCCCATCCACCCAAACACCCTTTTCGAGAGCCCATTCTTTTGCTGCCTAGAATAAGTCAGCCGCCTCTATTCTGATACTACACCAAGGGCGATTGTACTTCACATCTTACCACTGCCTACCACAAAGCCAGGAGCGTACTATTCTCTAGAAGGGTTAGGAGGGATCGATCGGACCGCTTGAGGCGGAGCAGCACAGATGGTAGTTCATTTGTGTAAGCTAGAAACAACCGTACAGTACGAAAGCAGCTATGTGCTGAAGGGGAGGAACCATTCTACCCGTGCGGAGAATTAAATGTCAGCCCGTGTCAAAGTTCGGGCCTTTCGTGGTTATAGCCCACCTCGGTGTAGTGGGTATAAGTGGGCCTAAGCGGCTGCGCCTAATTTCAGTAGGTGGCAGAATTTAAGTTTGTGCTACAGTGATGATTGAAAGAAGCCACAGTAATCGCTTGTCGACGCTAATAATAGACGCCGCCGCGGCTTGGTTGCTGACCCACACTCATACTAGGATTAGGAGAGACGCTAGGCAGCAGTTGCAGGACCATTGTGTTTATTCCATATGCATAACTGCGGCGCCTTTTTTTATGCAATGGTCCAATCCTCACATGCATAAAATATGCAATTTCACAACTTTTGCGTCTCCACAGAATGCACGATTTAGGCCAGGATGGCGAGAATACACAAGCATGGAACATCCTTCTTCCCCCGCTATCTGAGCGAGGGGACAAGTGTCTCAGACCCTGGCTATTATTCACATTGTCACGCTATTATCCACATCGTCACACTACTATTCATTTTGTCACACTATCATTCATTTGTCACATATCATGTTTCTCCCATGTCACAATCCCCATACTAGTTTCTCGTTTATTCGAAGAAAAAAAAGCATGCAATGCTGTATGTATTGATGAGTAAAATACATGAAGAAGAAAAAGACTGTTCTCAAGCCGGGGATCAAAAAAAAAAAAATAGAATAAAAGCGGAAAGAAGAGAAAAAAAAAAAGCACCACCAAATCAAGGTGTTTTGTGCTCAAATGACAAGGCGGCGATCCTAACTAACCATCTGTCTATCCTTAGTAGGACTTGCCGAAGCCAGCAGACGTCTTGACACCAGACACAGTAGACACAGCGGCAGCTGAGGCAACTTTCTTGCCACCGAACTTGCTCAGGAAGCTGGTGTCCTTGGTGGACAGGCTGCCCGACGAAGTGTAGCTGTTGACCTCGCAGTTGCGGCCAAGGGCGCTGGAGCAAGCCTTGTTGGAAGTAGCATCGGGAGATGAGAAGATCTTGCCGGAGCTGATCTTAGCAATGCTCTTGATGTTGTTGAACACGTTGCCCTCGATCAGGATGTTCGAGCCAGAGTCCGCCTCGAAGGCCTGGCCAGTGTTGTCGGACCAGTAGTTGTTGACGGCGTGGAGCAGAGTGTTGCCAGCAACCTTGGGGGCGCGGCCGGAGGTGTGGTGGACGTAGTTGTTCTTCAGGGTGATCAGATCATTAGAGCCAGTGAAGTACATGCTCCAGTAGTGGTGACCATCGCAGGTAGCAGACCACGAGGTCTGGCCGTCAATCTCGCAGTTGGAGATGGTAACACGGTTAGAAGCGTTATTGCCCAGGACAATGTGCTGGCGGCCAATCAGCGAGGTCTTGACGTGGTCGATCCAAACCAGATCAGCGCCGTCGAGAGTGATAGCATCACCACCCCAGACATATTTGGGGTTCAACTCAGTGATGTGGACGTTCTGGATAATGACGTTCTTCTCACCTTTGATGCGGAGACCCTTGCCCTTGATTATACCAGAGCTTCCCTGGCCGATGATGGACTTGTTGGAGCCGACACTGATGCCAAGCTGACCAGCCTTCTTGTACGTGACAGAGACCTTGGGAGCATCGGGCTGGTAGTTGTCACACCAGTTGTTCTTGTTGATAGCGACCTGGCAGGCTGAGCCGGTGCCCCAGGGAGCACAGCCCTCGCCTGTTGCGGTGCCCTCAGAGTCCGTGAAGTCAAAAGTCTTGGTCAAGACAATGTTTAGGGCATCCGCAGAGCCGAGGTATGAAACTAGCTCATCGTTGGTCTTGGGGTAAACTGTGCTACCACTGCCACCACCAGTGACGCCATTAGCAAAGCCCTCGGCAGAACCGCTAGCAGTGACAGCAGCAACCGTCCTGACGATAGCAGCTAGAGCAATGGTGAACTTCATGGTTTCAAAGGTAGGAAGAAAAGAAGACGAAGAAAAGAAGGTGGGCGAAGCCTACTAGAATGAATAAAAGAGAGTATAACGAGTAAGACGGCCGGCCGACAAGATAGAACTTGAGTAAAGAATGAAAGGAGAGAAGAAACAGCTTGATCCCACAGGGAAGAGAAGAGAGCGATGAGGAGAAGAAACGAACCAACAGCAGAATGAGGGCGAGGAAGCCTCGATATTTATTCTTCGCGCATGCAAAGCGTCTTGAACCCAGGCTTTGTCTCAAACCGACATAAGGTTCCTTCCTTACTGAGGGTCTGGCCACTCGCTCGGCCCTGGATTGTAGCTTGGAAGTATTGGCATTGGCACAGCAGGGCCTGCGCCGCGTGTCCACGGCGAACTGAAAGCCAAGGCGATTGTGCTACTATGTAGCAAGGCAGCTGTTTCACTTTTCCCTTTTAGACGTTAAATCGAACATACATACAACTTTCCCTTCAATTTCGCTACTTTTAGTTCGGTCGCTTTCCGGGCAGGTTTATCTAGCTCACAGTCGAGCCCGTAGTCAGCCAAACAACCAACACTAACTAGCACTCACTGACACTAAAACTTAGAGTTTATTCTAACCTAGCGGGGATAGGCGTACCCTCCCAGCCAGCCCTTACTCGATCAGTGCTAGTTGAGCCCACTGTAGGAGATCAGGAAAGCGGCTCATCAGACGCGAAAGTGGCACCTCATTTCTTTTGTGCTAACCCACCGACAAAGCAGCCTGTCTGTCAGCTCGTCTAATGTCGATGGTTTATTCCTTTTGCAATAGTGGAACTCGCAGTGCATGAATTTTTCGCCTGGTTCCTTTACCATGGGCACTCGCTTAGTATGACTATTGACTTCACCTGCAGGCGAGCGTTCCCTCTAACAGGAGGACTGTCTGCATCCCCCCTTCTATGTCCGAAAAAGCTACCACGGCCTTCAGGCTTGTTTGGGAGTGTATTTGCCTGCTTTGTTGTCCGCCGGCAGGCCACTCTTCCATAGTTTGTGATTTCGAATAGTTCTTCTGGAGGACACAGTATAGCCAGCGGATGTTGCATGCTGTGTAGGAAGGAGTAGATCTCCCGATCTTTTTTTATTAAGAATCATTCGCGCCGGTCATCTTTTTCAGACTTTTCCTTTCTGGCTTGCTTTATTTTTATCGTTTGTGTCGTTTTGGTCGTTTTGGTCGTTTTCTCGTTGCTAAAGCCTGGATTCGGTCCATCAGCCGGAATGTGTAGGTCTAGTTTGAGTCAGGATGAACAAGACCATGTTCCATGTCGCGTCATTACAAACAAAGCTCTCTTGTCAAATCACCCCTGTTTCACATCCTAGTATATAGGCTTTTATTCCAGGACTTGGGCGGATGCCAAGTGACAAACCCCAGTATATATTGGCACTCATTTAAGGGATTTCATTGGCAACCAGGCTTGGAAATTGACCGTAAACCCCCTGTCGTTCCGTTCCAGTGTTGTGATGAAGAATATTCGAAGCGGAGCAAAACATGCATGTGCATCAACGAGTCCAGGTAGTTCGTCTTAGAATCGCACACTAGTGTACGCTTGAAGCATGCCAGAAAAACAAGCACAATGTGCAGAGCTTGAGGGGATCCTCAGCGCCCGGAAGATCTCGACGCAAAGCAGCTTGTCACGAACACAGACAATATTGAGCACATTTAATGGTTGTGCTGCCTCATGTGCTGGTTGGCGATCTGAGCATCACGGAACAGTGAACATGTTTTATCCCGTAGGGGAGAACATGAGACTGCCAAGACAGGTAGGCTATTTGCTAGGGTATACTTCTTGAAATAGGTAGGGTAGACAAGGTGAGGGTCGGGAGCCATAGCCAGTGTCACAGTCCAAGTTTTATCCCTGCCAAGTGCTGATATTATATGTGGTCGGAGTCGAGGATAAAAATACCTCGATTATTGAGACGGGATTATTTTACCCGCTGCTATTTCTCCGAGAGGCTGTATTTTGTGAGCTTCTGTCTTATTTCTCCACACAGCTCATGAGCAATTAAAAACATCGATTCTGAGCATGCTTAGGTTGCTGCTACAGGCCTGCACATCTAGTTTCGTGCATATTAGGGTGCCTCCACTCCACTGCAGACGAAACTCTCCTTGGATTGAGGCAATCTATACCAAACGACAGCATGGGCCTTGGGATGGTTATGTTCTCGACTGAGGGAAAAGAGAGAAAAGAAGAAGCTGGTTCGCCTTGACGAAACCTAGCTTAGGCTGCTCTCTGCACTCTGGGCTGTATATTCATTGGACGGAGAAAACAGCTTTGGAACTGGTGGATGCTTGCATGATCCCAGCCCCCCAAACATTGACCTGAGAAACTTCAAAGCGCATTTGTCCCTTTTCTCGGGCAGGCTGGGTTTCTACACCTGGCCAAGGACCGTGTCCTGTGTCGCAGCTTTCGCGGAAACACCAACCACTGATTTCCCATCGGCCACTCCATAGGTTTACGGCGGAACTAGCATTAGTGTGGCCAGAAAAACAATCGGACTTTAGTGGTTAGCGAAGATCACGCTATTTGCGTTATCCTACTTGGATTTGCGTTGCAATCTGGGGTAAATCTCCATCCCAACTAGACTGAAGGGGGGGCGGACAGAACAAAGAGGAATTCCATGACTTCCTGCAACATCTTCTTTGCTTTCGATTTGTGTTCTAGAATCCGCAAAAGCCCCTAACAAACGCCGTCGGGCATTGGCATGATGTAGGAAAGTGAGCCACCAGCAAACTACGTCAGAGACTAGAGCAGATCGCAAAGACAGCGGATCAAAATCAGGCGCGAGGAAAGGAGATGTTGTTGTTGTTGTTTTTTAACGTCTACCTGAACAGAGCGAACGCTAGCGAGGAAAGGAGGGCGTTGTAAAAAGGACGTAAAAGAACAGTTTCTTGCCTGGAAGACACGGATTTGTGACACTTGTTCTCGCCGTCATGTAGGGGGCGCTGTCCACAAAGAACAATGTAGAGGGCAGGGCAACCTCGCTTAGTCTCCCTAATCTCCTCAGCCTTACTAGCGCCTCACACATTTCGAATGTGGCGCAAAACGAAAAAAGCAATGGCTTTCGGTGGTTGCTTTGTTAGGGTTAATGAAAGAAGCGGGAGCACCAGGCCAGATAACCCTTGCCTGATGTTTCTCACTTAGCTCCTTTGATTAATCAACCCAGATTCGTCAAGCTGGCGGGGGTAAGCTTCTGCTGCTTGGGTGTTTCGCTTTGCCCTCGTCTTCCCTGTGTGATTAGGCTAGGCTTGCTTACTGTGCATCGCCTATGACATAACCCCTCCTCTCTAGAAACAAAATTCTCGAAGCGTCTGGCAGCGATTAGCCCATTTGCGTCAACAAATATCAAGTCGGCTAAGGCGTAGCAAGAAGAGAGAAACTAAAACCAACGCAAGCAAAGCAGCCTGACTGACGTTTGAAGCTCTTCGTTATTGTCCATTGTCCAGACCCGACGATCTAACAGCCACCCATCAACTTGCACCATCATACTTGGCTTGTTGCGCTACTTTGGATTTTGTTTACTATAGTATAGCCTCGCCCGCTGCTTCAAGGCAAGCCTCGGCAAGGCTTTGTTTTGTGACGACCATTCATCCAAAATCTGCCATATCTGTATGTTGTGGCTTGCTATCAGCCTGTACTTGTGTGCATCCGTCCGCTTTATATGTGCAGCCATAGTATTGTGTCGCATGACTTTGGCTGTTGACTGTGAACTGCGCTATCCATATCCTATTTGTTGCTATACTAAATAATAACTAACTTTTGCTTGCTCAATGTAGTAGACCAAAACGAAGCCGCTTTTCTGGAAACTAGACGGCCACGGCCAACCCAACCAAGTCTGTCTTCCATGTCAACCCACGCCTAGGCCCACGTATAATACACACAGCCCCGCTTTCAACATCGTGTCGTGAACCCCGACAAAAACCCCGAGCCGCTTCGGCTTCCATCCGAAACCTGACACATACATCATCTATCCACCCTACCCCACAAGACCCCGGCTATCACCGGGAAAACTACCGCCACCATGCTCGAGGGTCTTGTCGCCGGGATTTTGAACCGGTTCCTGGGTATGTATGTTAAGAACTTCGACCCTGGCCAGCTCAAGGTCGGAATCTGGTCTGGCGACGTGAAGCTTCGTGACCTTGAGCTTCGAAGAGAAGCCCTCGACCAGCTCAAGCTGCCTATAAATGTGTTTGCTGGCCATTTGGGTGAGCTTACTTTGGTCATCCCATGGTCCAACCTTCGTGGCGCTCCGGTCAAGGTTCTCATTGAAGATGTCTTTTTGCTTGCTTCCCCCAAGGAACAATCTAACTACGATCCCGACGAGGAAGACCGACGGCAGCTGAGGCTCAAGATGGAACGACTCGAGTCCGCCGAGATCTTGCGGGACCGCAACCGCGAAGGCCTCAGTCACGAGGAGGAGCAAAAGACCCAGAGCTTCACCCAGAGCCTGATCACTAAGATCATGGACAACGTTCAAGTGCAAATCAAGAACATTCACATCCGCTACGAGGACTCGATATCCGCTCCGGGCCACCCGTTTGCCCTCGGCATCACTTTGCAGGAGTTCAGTGCTATCACTACTGACAGTGGTTGGAAGCCTATGTTTATGCAAGACTCTAGCGATACCACTCATAAGCTTGCATCTTTAGAGGCTCTCACTGTCTACTGGAATACCGACACCGAACTGATGGGAACAGGCCGCGATTTCAATTCTGACCAAGACGAGCTTTTACCACACATCACCTTTGTTGAAAAGTTTAGACTCATGATTGCTAACCATGCAAACGAGTCCCGCCTCAAGCACCAGTACATCCTCCGTCCCGTTACCGGCCAGGCAAAGCTGAAGCTTGACAAGACGGGCGATCGCCGTATCCCGCGTTTCCATGCTGATCTGCTTTTTGACGAAATTGGTCTTGTCCTTGACGACGAACAGTATCGCGATGGCCTGATGTTGGTTGATTTGTTCCACTATTTTGTCAGACACCAAGAATATCTTCGCCATCAGCCTAAGGTATCTGTCAAGGAAGACCCGCGCGCATGGTTCCGTTTTGCCGGAAACTCTGTGTTAAATAAGATTCACGAGCGAAATCGCAAATGGTCCTGGGACTTTTTCAAGGAGCGCCGCGACGATCGTCTTCTCTACATTGAGCTATTTAAGAAAACAAAAAAGAACATCATTCTGGAGCCTGAAGAAGGAGAAGACCTGCAGAGGTTGGAGGCTAAACTGGGGTACGAAGATCTGCGCTTTTGGCGATCCTTGGCTTATAACCAGATGCGCAAGGAGCGAAGCTTGGCATTTGCAACGCAACAGTCAAACGCGCAAACACACCCAAGCAATCAAAAACAGCAACAAGGGGGCTGGATGGCCTGGGTATGGGGCTCAAAGCCGTCTGATGAGGTTAAAAATGAAGAACAGGATCAGGAGCCATCAGAAAACACACTCATCACTGATGAGCAGCGACAGGAGCTTTATGACGTCATTGATTGGGATGAACGAACAGCTTTGGCCGAAACTATTGATGTTCCAAAGGACTCTATAAAGCTTCAAGTTGAGTCCTCCTTGCGAACCGGTAGCTTTACTTTACGGAGGAAGTCTCAAGGCCAGTTCAAGGAGTTGATGAGCTTGCATTTCGATGCTTTCAAAGCATGCATGCTGCAGCGGCCTGATTCATTCCTGGCTCAAGTCACCCTTGGTGGCTTCCGGGTGAACGACAGTACAACTCCTGATTCCTTGTACCCCGAGATCGTCCGTGTCAAAGACGCCCTTAGCCTCCGTGCGGCAGACATGATGGCCGTATACAACAACAAGCCAACAGACCCGTTCTTTTACTTGGAGCTCGAGAATAATCCAATAGATCGCGAAGGTGATGTTGCTCTTGTAATGAAGCTAAAGCCTTTGGAAATCATTTGGAATCCTAACTTTGCGGTTGGAATCTCTGAATTCTTCCGGCCTCCTGAGCGCCATATGGAATCCATTAATGCCCTTATGGAATCTGCTGGAGCTACCGTTGTTACCTTCCGGGAGCAAACTCGGGCTAGTTTGGAGTTTGCCCTTGAGGAACACAAGGCTATTAACGCCAATCTCGATTTGCAGGCACCTTTGATAATCGTTCCACTCAGTACTTCCACAAGAAGCTCGCCATGTCTTATAGTGGATGCTGGCCATGTCAATGTCGCGTCTAAGCTGGCCGACAAGGAAATGATGAACTTTATTCACGCCAAGCAACGGCAGATGTATACGGATGAAGACCTGAAACGGCTAGAGTCGGCTATGTACGACCGTTTCTTGGTTACGTTATCTTCAACCCAGGTCCTCGTTGGCCCTTCGATCGAAGTTGCGAAGAAACAGCTGGCCGATGAGACAGACCCCCTCAAACTGCACATAATCGACCGCATAAACATTGATTTGATTGTTGAGCTTTCGATCCTTCCCAAAGCACCAAATTTGACAAAGATCAAAGTCCATGGTCATCTTCCTATGCTACACGCAAGACTGTCTGACCAAAAGTACAAGACGCTGATGAAAGCCATAGAAGTTGCTATCCCAAAACTGGATGCCGTGGCTGATCAAGGCTCAGATGATGGTGATAAGGGGACTAGAAAATTTGGCTCTAGAAGAGGTAGCCACTCTTCCTTCATGTCAGCTCTTGAACAGCCCCTTCCGGTGTCAACTCGCCGGCCTTCTCTGTTTTTATCCGTTCGCCCCCCTGTCATAATGGAGGATGACCTTCGTCTTGATGACAACGATAATGAAAATGAGAGCGCCTCTATTGCCTCGGATTCTAAATCCAAGGCATCCAGCGAAGTTAGCGAGCAGCTTAGGCTCCAGCAACGCAATTTTCAGTTCACGTTCAAGATTGACTATCTCAAGGGTTCTTTGTGCCGCAGCGATCCTAATGGCCAACTCCCTGACCAACTTCTTGTTGAATTGACGGCCGAAAACTTCGATATTCTCTTTTATAACCGGCCTTGTGATCTTGTAGCAGAGGTTTCTCTTGGCTCTGTGACACTCGATGACTTTGTAGTGGAAAACACGCCCCCGGAGTTTAAGGCCATCGTGTCTTCTGGCGACACGGAGGATTTACTGCAGAATCGCAGCCTAGTACAGATCAAGTTCACCAAAGTCAGCCGCGAGTCGCCCGAGTTCCTAACAGTATACGAAGGCATTGAGACAAACCTTTCAATTTCCGTCTCCACTATCAATCTAATTGTCACCCGCAAGACTCTCTTGACCCTTTTGGACTTCACACTTACTACGTTCTCTGGCAATAGCAATGAATCTGAGTCTTCGCCTTCTGAAACCAAGCCGCCAACGCGACCTAGCTTGCGTCGACTTAGTATCATGTCTCTATCTAGCGACGCTAACTTGGTAGCTGGTGGTGTTTCGCCTGCAATTGTTGTTCCCACTTCCCCCACTCCTCAAGCTACCCCATCTTCAATCAAGATCAAGGCAAAGCTGAAAAGTATCCGCCTGATTCTCAATAACGATGGCACTCGTCTGGCAACTCTGGCCCTCAACCATGCTGATGTTAGCTTTTTCATGGTTGGTCCAGTCATGCGTCTAAATGCTAAACTGGGAGACTTTAGTCTTGTCGATGATGTCAACACCCATCTACCAGCCGATTCTTCTTTGCGTCGGCTGATTTCTGTGCATGGGGATGATCTTGCAGACTTCCGGTATGAGACGTTCGACTCTAATGATGTGAGCAACTATCCTGGCTATGACACATCGGTCTACTTTCGTGCTGGCTCGGTCAAAGTGATGTTTGTCCAAGAGCCGTTCCGTGACATTGTTGCGTTTGTTGTCAAGTTTGGTCAGATGCAGGCACTTTACAATGCCGCTCGCCAGGCAGCAGCCTCGCAGGCTACGCAAATTCAGCATAGTAATAGCCGCATGAGGTATGACGTCGTCATTTCTACTCCCATTGTATCATTTCCGCGATCGATGGTAGTGAAAAGCCAGCGAGATGATGTGGATGTGGTAGTGGCGTATTTGGGAGAAATATATGCCCAAAACAACTTCGTCCCGGTGTCCAAGGAGATCACAACGGATGTCGCAACGGTAATCACCGCTGGTATTCGTAACATTCGACTGACGTCCAACATGGTTTATCCTGGCGGTCAAAGTGAGGAGTTGGAAATGATTGACCATGTTGATCTCAATTTCAAGATGACCTCTGTGGAACATCGACCTGGATCCTTGCGGCCTGACATGGAAATTGAAGGTAGCATGTCTGATTTTAACCTCCGGCTCACCCAATTCCAGATACAGTTTTTGTTAGAGGTCTCCCGGTCGGCCCCAACAGTCTTCATTGCTGTTGACTCTGATGTGCTGGAGAGCCCCGAGAATTCAAAGAGTTCTCTCTCTCTCCCAGTATCAGCAGCCTTACCTCCCTCGACAGTTGCTGCTGGAGACAAAGGCAGCAAGGATGGAGAAGGAAATGATGACGTTGCTGTCCCTGCTGATGATTCCATTGCTGTGGATTCACAACCAAGCTCTAGCCTTGGTCCTGAGCTTCGCACAGATATGTCTTCTTGGACCCGACTTGACCTTGTCTTCCGCGTCAAAACAATCGGCTTGGATCTCATTGCTGCTCAAGAAAACTGTCCTGTCCGTGATGTCAAAGCTGCTGCTTTATCACGTTTCTCTCTGAATGAAAGCGAGGTCAAGTTTAAGATGGTCTCCGATGGCTCCATCGAGGCTGAGTTGTTGATTCAGTCGTTCACAATTCATGATCTTCGGTCCCAGAACAAGAACAAATTCCGCCGCATCATGTCTCCACGGTCGGAAGCGGTCAAACAACTCATGTCCACAGTCACAATTTCTGGCGGCCAAGATCGCACTATGATTCTTGTCATCACGCTGGACAGTCCACGCCTCATTTTTGCACTTGACTACCTATTTGAGGTGAACAAGTTCTTAACTGTGAGCTTGCAACCCCCTTCCCTCATTGGGGCTGACCCTGATGTGCGGCCTCAACCTTCCAGCCCTATGAGCAATACAAAGGATGGCAACTCGGTTTCTCTTTCGTATTCTCGGCCAGCAATATCAACAGCGCAGAGTACCAGCAAAGCCATTGACCCGGTACCAGCTGCCCATGATGCGGACACCGACAAGGGGACTCTCAACATTGTATTTCGAGTTAATATTATTGATTCCCAGTTGATTTTGATCGCCGATCCGCTAAGCACTAGCTCTGAGGCCATCGTTCTTGGTACGCGCCAAGTCTTGCTGTCGAAGCAAAATGCCACTACGTTTCAAGTCTCGGAAGTAAGCATGTTCCTGTGTAAAATGGACCATTTCGACTCTTCGCGTCTGAGAGTGCTTGACGACTTTTCCGTGCAGGTAGCAATGGACAACTCAAAGGCCAATGTAACCAGTATAGATCTCGCGGTTGACCCTCTCATTTTGCGCCTTTCTTTCCGCGATATTTATCTCATCCTTCAAATTCTTGCCAAGGCGTCTGAACTGTCAAATGACCGGAATGCTGATTGCGGTCCTCCTACTGATGGAGGGGCCGCGGAAAAGAGCGGCGAGGGCGGCTTGCCTTTGTCTTCTACCGACAATCCGACCAAGGAGTCACCTTCGTCATCTAAGGCGATAGCCCCAGTGATAGACAATGGCGGCGATGCGACGATAAGAAATCAGAACCAGGCCAAGCGCATTGAGCAATTACGCGCATCCTTCAGCGAAGTCCGCCTAGTCCTCATTGGAGAAGGCCATGAATTACCTATGCTGGACACCGCTTTTGGCGCCTTCACAGCCAATGTTGATAACTGGTCAACTGATTTGAAAGCTGGCGTTAGTGTTGAAATGTATGCCAACGTATACAACTTCTCTAAATCGGCATGGGAGCCTCTTATCGAGCCTTGGCAGACTTCGATCAACGTTGGCCGCGTCTCTGAAACTGGACTCCTGAATATTGCTATGGATTCTTCTAAAACTTTCGATGTGACACTTACCACCGCTACGGTGCAGCTGGCTATGGCATCCATGGGTATTCTGTCCAAGTACAAGCAAGCTGTTGAGAAGCCTCGGGGAGCAGAGGCCCCTTACCGGATACGCAATTACACTGGATTTGATATCACCATAACGTCACAAAGTACGACAGCGGCGGCAGAAACAGTTGAAGCCAATAAGAGAATTACAGCACATTTGAACGACGGGCAAGAAACGCCGTGGTGTTTTGAGCCTTGGGAAAAAATGCGTGAGATGGTCTCTTCTGATGATCGTTCGGCAACTGTTGAGATTACACTTGAAGGTAGTGGCTTTGATCCGATCCGAAATGTCACGCTGAACCGCGAAGGAGAGTTTCTCTTTGCTCTAAGACCTCGGGTAGAGAACGTATTGCACCGACTCATGGTAGAGGTGGTTCTAGAGTCCGATTATGTCAAGTATGTCACTATCCGATCTCCGCTTGTTTTCGAGAACAACACGCAGATCCCCTTGGAAATAGGCGTTTTCGACATCGATACCGGAGATCTCCTCAAGATCGAACAGGTAGCACCTGGGGCCAAAGCACCAGCTCCAATCGGAGCAGCCTACAGTAAGTCAATGATCATCCGGCCTGATTCGGGCTTTGGTTATGAATGGTCAACGGCTACAATTGGCTGGCGAGACATGATGGGCAAACCTACACGCACTATTATGTGCAAGGGCGAAAATGGAAACTTGTTCTACTTCCAAGTAGCGGCCCAGTATGACAAAACAAACCCACTGACAAGAAACTACCCGTACATGACTATCAAAGTCTCTCCCCCCATTACTATTGAGAACCTTCTCCCCCACGACTTTAAGTACCGCATCTATGACAAAAACACGCAGCGCGATTGGTGCAACTTCTTGCGCAAAGGCGGCGTCAGTCCTATACACGTGGTTGATCTCTCGCATCTGCTTTTGCTTAACATTGATATGCAAGACAGTGTCTTTAAGCCTAGCGACTTTGCCATCATCAACTCCGGCACCTCTTCCAAGGACTTTAGCCAAGAGCGCCGACTTGTTTGCCGCGACGCCAAGGGCCTGAACCTCACGCTTAACCTCTTATACGAAAAGATTCCCGATGGAGGAGGCGCTTTCAAGGTCATAATATATACGCCCTACGTCATACTCAACAAGACTGGAATGGAACTTCTCATCCGCGCCCGCGGCTTTATGCAGAATGCCAAGGTGGCTGCTGGCCAAAGCCACCCTGCTAGTGATGTGAGAAATCTACGTGACGATGACATGAAAGCACAACCACTCATGTTCTCTTTTGACAACGATGATCGCCGTAATCGCGCGTTCTTGAAGCTTGGAACCTCGGACTGGAGCAAGCCACAGAGCTTTGATGCTGCGGGAAGCAGCACCGAGGTTGTCTTGCCTTCCGGTGATTCATACTCCAAAAACACCGAAATCTCCATCGGTCTGGCAGTCGAAAGTGGCGTCGGCAAGTACCGCCTCACCAAGATTGTCACAATCTCACCACGCTTTATTGTAATTAATAAGCTGGGCGAGGATCTCAGGGCCCGAGAGCCTAGCTCCTCGAGCATCTTGATACTGAAGCCGCGTCTTCTTGAACCGCTACGATTCATGAGCAAGTCTGCGACAAAGCAGTTATGTCTAGCCTTCCCGGGAATAAACAACCCTTGGTCGTCCCCCTTTAACCTGTCTGATCTTGGTACAACGCACATCAAGATCAACAAGGACGGCCAGGGTCACAAATTGGTGCGTGTTGAGATCTTGATAGAGGGTGCTACAGTCTTTGTGCACCTAGCATATGAGACTAGAAATTGGCCCTTTTCCATGCGCAACGAAAGCTCGGCTGAGTTTACGTTCTGGCAGGCTAATCCTTATATTGATGAGGATGGAATCGAGGCGCAATCTGGATGGAAACCTATCAAGTATCGTCTTCCACCACGCAGTATGATGCCATATGCTTGGGATTTCCCGGCTGCCAGTAACAAGGAGGTCATCATCTGTGCCCAAGGCAATGTTCCGGGCACTAGAAGGAACCTTGAGCGACATGTACAGCTTTCTGAGATTGGCACTCAATTGCCCATGAGGTATGGTTTGCCTAACGGCGGACAAGAAGTGATTGACATCTCCGTTGCTGCTGATGGACCCACACAAACTCTTATTTTGTCCAACTACAAAGCTTCCCGAAGCAAATACAAGGGGCAGACTTCTAGAGATGTCATACCACGTAGCTCGACATCCTCATCAGCCTCCGGCTCAGCAGCAGCCTATGAAACCAAGGACCAAGAAACTGGAACCACCTTCAGCGCGCATATGAACTTGTCGGGTGTTTCGATATCACTGATCAATGCATCTCACAAAGAATTGGCCTATGTCACATTCCGTGGCGTTCAGCTGCGCTATCACGAGTCGCAAATGTACCAGACGGCCAGCTTAGGCATCAAATGGATCCAAATTGACAACCAGCTTTATGGCGGCGTTTTCCCCATGCTGCTGTTCCCCAGTGTAGTTCCCAAGAAAACTAATGAAATCGAGGCCCATCCTTCGCTGCACATGATGATTTCGCGGCTTAAGGACGAGTCCTATGGCCTACTCTACGTCAAATATGCTACCGTCTTGCTACAGGAAATGACTATTGAGCTCGACGAAGACTTTTTATACGCCATCATGGACTTTGCAAGCAGCAGCTTCTCGTTTATCTCTAATGGCGATTCCTCCCTAGCCAGCACTTCGGCCCACAGCAATGGCAAGCTATGCGAAGAAAGCCTGGATATTCCCCAACCCAAGATGGAACAGGCTGGCAATGACATATATTTTGAAGTGCTAAATATCCAGCCAATGCAACTCAACATTTCTTTCATGCGAACACAAGTCGTTAATACAACCTCGGGCATGGGCTCTCACAACCCGGTGACCTTCTTCATCAACATGATGACTATGGCCATTGGGAATGTCAATGACGCTCCGATTCGCTTCAATGCTCTGCTACTAGAGAATGTCCGCGTTTCTGTTCCGGTACTAATGCAAAATGTCACCAGCCACTACACCCAAGAGGCACTGTACCAAGTGCACAAGATACTTGGCAGCGCCGACTTCCTTGGAAACCCTGTTGGCCTATTCAACAACATTTCCTCTGGAATCACAGACATCTTCTATGAACCGTACCAAGGACTGATTCTCAACGACAATGCCGAAGAGTTTACTCTCGGTCTAGCCAAGGGTGCGACTTCCTTTATCAAGAAATCAGTGTATGGATTCAGCGATTCTTTCAGCAAGGTGACGGGTAGTGTAGCCAAGGGTCTTGCTCTTGCTACGTTAGACAAGCAATTTCAAGATCGGCGACGCATAACACGCGCTCGGAACCGGCCCAAGCATGCCCTATTTGGCGTTACTGCCGGTGCCAACTCACTCCTGACTAGCGTTGCATCAGGCGTTGGCGGCCTGGCCAAGAAGCCATGGGAAGGCGCCGAACAAGAAGGTGCTCTTGGTTTCCTGAAGGGAGTGGGAAAGGGTGTCATTGGATTCGCCACTAAGCCGGCCATTGGCGTGCTGGACTTGGCCTCCAACGTCTCCGAGGGCATTCGCAACACGACCACTGTCTTTGACGGCAGCGAGTTGGAACAAGTGCGCAAGCCACGTTTTATTCCCTTGGATGGAATCGTCCGGCCCTTTAACGACCGCGAGGCTCTTGGTCAGTACTGGCTGAAGCAGGTTGATAATGGCCGATTCTTTGACGAGAAATACATTGCGCACTTGGAGCTTCCTCGCGAAGATCTAGTTGTAATTGTAACCTTCTCTCGCATTCTCGTGGTATGGGCACGCAAGCTCAACTCGGAGTGGGACATCCCGCTCAAGGAGATCCAGACCATCAGCAAGGAGCGGACTGGCATAAGTGTTGTCCTAAAAGGAGGCGCGAACGGCCCCTTTATCCCCGTCACGGACGAGAGTGGCCGTGCTTTCTTGTACCGCATGGTGGCGGTCGCCGTGGAGGAGTTCAACCGCAAGTTCAGGACGCATTGATTAGGGTGTATTCTTTTTTTGGCATTTTTTGGTCCCCGAAATTATTGATTTTTGGAATTTTGTATATGGACGGGTAGTGGAGAGTGGTGGATGACGCAAATAGACTTAGTTGGTGTTTTTGTTTTTGTTTTTTTTTTGCATATTTTCTTGGTGCTTGAATTCTCATCCTCATTTTCATTTTCATTCTCTTTCCTTTTCTCATTTCATTTCTACTCTTTCATTCCTAATTAATATCAAATGATGAAACGTGGGCTTCTATAGACTTCTTGAAAGCTAAACAAAAACATTCATGGTATCCAACAAGCAAACAAGCAAACAACCTAAAAACAACCATACAGAGAACACTATAGTGATCTAGCCAATTAGCTAGTATGGGAGCAAGCCCGCCTATTGACGGAAACCTTGCTTGGCCTTCATCTGCTCAATACGTGCTTTCAACTGGCTCGTCACCTCTGCTGCCCGCTTCCAGCTCTCAACTCCTCCTGTTGGTGTCCCTCCCCTATCTACCGAGTTCATGCCGCTCATGCGGTCCATAGCCATGCCATGACCGCCACTACCGTGTCTGTCCATGTGTCGGTCAATGCGGTCGCCATAGTTGCCCTGCAAGCTGCCATCATCTGTGTTCTGAGTGTTGTGAAGCGACGAAGAGGGCATTTGCATCGTTTGGCGGTAGCCGCGTGCAGGGCTAGCACGGCCGGACGGCAAACCGCTTGAGCCCCCGCTTCCGTATCCCAAGCCGGGACTCAGCTTAGCACGGGCGTATACAGGCTCCCCGTTTTCTTTCTCTTCGCTAAGGTTGCTTGCGTAGCTGATACGATTGCCATTGGCAGTGCTACGGCTAGCCTGCGAATCTGGACGGCTGTAGGCGGAAGGTCCAGGACCAGTACGACCAGCATCGCGATAGAGTCCAGCATCCTCATGCGTGGGAGAGGCTATACGATCGCGGTCTGTGGTTGAAGTCTCAGAGTCAGTATTGCCGAAAGCCAAATCATGCGGTCTTTTCTTAAGACACTCACCAACTGGGCTAACAGCACCACCCGTTCCGAGACCCTCAGCACGGCTTAAAGCCCGCTTTAGACGATCGAGTTCTCTCCGCAAACGCTCATTGGTCTGCTCTGTCGCCTCGGCATCGCTGCGAGCACGCACGAGTTGCGTCTCCTTCGCCTTTATACTCAAGACGTCGCGTGTATGATCTTCTATCAAACTAGCGTTCTGGTTCTTCAGCTCTTGGTTTTCTGACAGAAGCTTGCTGCGATCTTGTTTCATGTCGTCGATGAGCCGCGTCAACCGCTCATTCGCCACGCGTAGCTCCTCAAGTTCAGCGCGCTCGATTGCCGTAAAGCCACTAGCGGGAGCAGGATATGAGGGCGTTGTCGGCGACTCAGGGGGCATTATGGGAGCAGACCCAGGCTTAGTTAGGGAACGCCCGGCAAGGCCACCTCTGATGCTACGAGTGGCAGTAGCCGGGGGTGGAGCGGGCTCCTCTTCATACTCTTCTTCGGGCATTATTGGGGCAGCGGCAGGCTTTCGAGGAGATGAAAGCCCGCTAGGGCCAGCAGCAGGCCGTCCCCGCGTAGCCTTCAGCCCGGATAGCTTTGCAGGTGCTCGTGCTGCTGGACGAGCCACAGCTGCTGGGGGAGGGGCAGGCTCGGGGGATAATGCTCGAGAAGCAGCAGCACTGGGAGCAGCTTTTTTGGCAGGGGCTTTGCGAGCGCCCCCTACGACCTTTTTAGGGGCTGGAGCAGCTTTTGGAGCTGGTGGAGGGGGCTTGGGCTTATCCTTGGCTTTGACTTCGGCAGTCTGAAAGAATTCAGTGATTTTGTTCTTTCGAATATCGTCAAGACCCTCCAGGTGAGGCTTCATTGGCCGTTCGCCAATGATCTTCATGATTGTACCAAGAATCTCAGCGCCACCTGAGCGAAGACCCTCGCTCGACTCGGAAAGGAGCTTTTTAGCCGCATCGACCATCTGCTGAATTTCAGGCTTAGCAGGGACACTACGTGTAGTTCTCAGACACCGCACCAAGAATTTCATGGTACCCTCCTTAACCTGTGGGTTTTTGTTGCCCAAAAAGGCAAGAATATCCTCCATGCAGTCAGTGAGGCTAGTGGCCGCAAACACGGCATCAAGGGCTGCGCCTAGGGCATCCGCTACGGTAGCTTTCTTCTCTTTCAAACGCTCCATGATGGGCTGCATGACGGTAGGCCGGTACTTGGCATATCCTTGCCGCAAACCCTTGGCTAGGGCTTCAATGCACTGTGCGGCTTGAGCGACAACAGCGACATTGGCATCCTTCATGCATTTGGCCAAGCAACGGTTGATCTCGCTAAAATCGGCGTCTTTGATTCGGGGAACATTGGCCACAGCAAACAAGGCCTCTACAGCCTCTTTCCGTTCCTTCCATTTTGACGACGCAACACCATCGTAAAAGTTAGCTGGCAGTCCTTTCAGGATGTCTTGCGGCTCGGCAAGGTCGAAAACATCAACTTCGCCCGCTTCTTCGGCGATATCTTCTTCCTCTGCTTCATCATCGTCACCACCAGCCGGCGCTTGTGCCAATGCCTCTTGTTGCGTCCGTAGCAAACGCTCCTGTTTAGGCGCAGGTTCTGACTTCGCCTTTTCAAACTGTGATTCAAGATCAGATTGTTGCGTAGGTTTCAAATCGCCCCAGAACATGGGCTTCATGGCCTCACGCAACCATCTGTACAGCTCAACAGCCAGATTTGTGGCCTCTGCTCTGACGTTTTTGTCAGCATGACCAAAAGCCTTTGGCAAGGCTTTGAGCACAGGCTTGGGATCTACAATCTTGCAACCATAGTTGTGGAAGATAGCAGTAAAAGCGGCGAGTGTGGCAGCTACAATCTTAGGCTGCTTGTTGGACAGACCAGGTAATAGATCCTCAACAATAGGTCCGGAGACATCTCCCTCAACATACAATAAAAGGGCCTCGACAGCATTTGTTTTAGTGGCTGCACGTGCTGAAGCCAGGGCCTTTTCAACTAAGCCGGTAACGACAGTGCCTCGTGATCTTACGCAAGCTTCGCGGCCACCAAACTTGAGGAATGCATTCAAAGCAATGATGCCTTCTTGCTGGGCGGCGACATTAGAGTCAGTCACGGCCGCCTTCCATAGGCTGGAGTCGAGCAGAAATGGTCGGAAAGCATCGTCAGACTCGTCGGGGGTCTTTTCGAAGATTTTGGTTGCCGCTTCGTAGCCACTCTTGCGAGCTTTCCAGACCTAGTAAAATTTTTGCAGCATTAGCCATAGCACATAGAGCAAGCAGTTAGTGTAGAATGCAATTCATGGCATACCTTGTGAGTGAATCGGTCGGTAATGGGGATCGATTCAAAGCTTTCTTCGTCGGCCATTGTGGTTTAGGTTTGTATTAGCAGGAAATGGTAGAGTCAGGGGGACTTGACCCAGGCAGTTTTTGGTTTTTGTTTTGATCGGTCTGTGGGTAGTCGCAAGGCCAAATCGCACAGCCGGATTATTATTATCGGGATGGAGTTCGGTCGTTTGGCTTCTAAATGGTAGCAGATAACGGAGGTTAGCTGGCAATTCCAACACAGCGCGAAGGCAGATTTCATTTGCGATATTGTAGGACACAAGAGGCAGCGCGCAGCTGCTAGCACAGCTTCAAAGGAGGTGTGATAGCGGGGGGGGGGGGGGGGGGGGATGGTAACTCCTACTTACCTTTTAGGCAGCAATAGAGATCCACGAGAAGCCAAGCCGAGTGCTTTGAGGAATAGATTGAAGAGTGAGGAGTGGGGAGGTGGCTCGTTTGGTCTTCTTCGGTGGTATTCGCTCAGTCTTTCTGCCAGCTTGGAATTCGCAGGGCCTTGGTCAAACTTTAGAAGCAGAAAGAATCCACATCAAGACATAAAAGAGGGCCGGGGAAGCACGGACAGGGATTGGTTGAGAGCAAAACAGTTGTTGATACTACCGAGCAGAATAGCCACCCGTTATAGGGGATAAGGGCAGAAACGAGGGGGGCTAACTGGCAACACAACAACGCGCAGAGGGATGCGGGGACAGGGCCTCGATATGGTATTGGCAAAAAATTAAATAAATAGACGGTTGGAGGTTACAGCGAAGAGTGAACAGTGTGGTTGATGATGACGGCCACTTCAAAGGCGGTGAACGATGAATTGAATTAAGGGTGGAAGAAAGCCAAGTTGTCAAGGCCGGTTGTTGTTTGGCTTGTTCATTGGCCTGTAAGGTGGCGTGTCTTTGAATTTTTGTTGATAACTATCGTCAACGGGGAAACCATGCAGCATGTGGCTTGGCGGTCAAAACTATGGGCAGCTGGCAGACAGCTGACAAAAAATGTGGTTCAAAACCGTAACGTGCTAGCTGAGACTCGCGCTTGATGACTTGGTCAAAAAATTATTCAATGTTTGTATTAGGGGTCGCTCTTCCCTCTCCCTATATTATCAGCATATCTCCATCTCTGCAGCTGATCCCACATGTATCTACATTCTGAGTCCCCCTTTCTTGCTGTCCCGTGATATCAACTCTCTGAAGCCTATCTTGCCTCTAGAGGCACCTGGGCATATTGAGGAGGAGATTCTTCCTCATGTTGTCGTTGTTGTTGTAAGTGTTGTTGCTGTTGCTGTTGCTGTGGCTGTTGCTGTTGTGGTTGCTGATGCTGCTGCTGTGGCTGTGGCTGTGATGTCGGTTGTGCGGCCGGTGCAGGCATCTGCGGTGGTGCCTGTGGCTGGTATCCATGATGTTGATATAGATTATGCTGTAAAGGGATAGCTGTTACAGGCACCATTACCTCTGTTCTTCCGCTTCGATGGTATTTTGCAAGTGGTATCCCACACTAAGCACAGCACACGGATTTGTTAGCTGAATATTGTTTCTTGTTCCCAACTACTAGGCTTGAGAGAACTTACATGTGTGCATTTGTGTTGGACGTCTTTTAAAGATGATATGAAGTAGGGGATGCATCCACATGCTGCAACGAAGCACGCTAAGCACGCGATGGCATGAGTGAAGCCACCGGTTTCGAAAGAAGTAGACGTTGGTCCGTAATGGTTGCAGTGAGGACATAGAACCGGGACTGATTCTCTCTGAAGCGAAGTCAGCGGCAGTCCATGCGAAGGGGGCATTTGATGAGGACTTGGCGCAGCTGGGGTATTTGGAATTGCCGCTGACGGAGCCGGGGCGGGAGCTGGGCCTGGAGTATTTTGGACAGGAGGAGGTGAACCGGTGTACATAGGGGGAGGAGACATTGGTACCACAGGGGGCGAGTGCGGCAAGACTGTGGAATCTGGTCTGTATGTGGATGTTTGCGCCTGGTTTTCGGCATAGTTCTGCGTGTAGGATCCCGGATTAGGGGCACTGGCATGCTGCGCGTTTGGCGGGTACGGGACGGGGTGGTCATCGCTGATAGTGGTCTGTGGGCTCATGTGAGCTGGAAGAGCTGCGCTCGATGTTGCATGGCTTTCCAAACCATAGGATGCCTTGCCGCTGTCCGTCTTTACTTCTGAATCATGTGAAACGGTTGAGCTGTTTGTGAATTGCGCCCCACCAGCAATTGAAGTGTTGGTCTCGGAAGCCCAGGCTGGCTCAGAGAGTAAAGAAGGCAGCCCGCCGGTTGAGTTGGGTGATATCGGATGAGGGTGCTGAAGGTACTGGGGGTTCTGAGACTGCTGATGGTCATGTGTTCCAATGACTACCTCCGGGAGGTGGTCATCTCTATTGAACTCGGGTGAATTTGCGTTTTGGTTCGCGCTCGAGGCTGCTAGTGCATTAGGACCGGACGAGCCTGTGTTGTTGTCTGCAATAGTGGTTGACCGTTAATAATTAGGTTGGCTTATCATCGCTTGGTAGGCCGATCTGTTCGCCATAGGGATCGTTAAGCAGCCCAAGCTTTCGATAGATGCTTGGCAGGGAACTTACATACGATGCCCATTGTAGCCGCAGGCTTATTTATAGGCAAGGTAACTCTTTGAGCCAAAGAAATGATTGGAGGATCCCAACAACAGAGAGAGAGAAAGAGAGAGAGAGAGAGGCAAAGACAGTGTGGAGGATACGGGCAGTGGTCACAATTTACACAGGTTGAAGCGAGCGCCGACGCAACGGAATCGCAGAGCGAATGCAGCAAAATTTGCGTCTCAAGGAACAGTTAAGGGTACTTTATAGGGGCATCCTACCTAATCCTGGACACAAGGCACATGTCCCAATATTGAAGGCTGTGAAAGAGTAAGATGACGAACGGACTTTATGCGATAGTTTACATAGCCCCTGCCTGCAAGTAAATGCGAATAAGGCTGCATCTAGAAGGGACTGGCCTGTCTGCAGCAAGCAAGTCATTGTCTCATGTCCAAGCTATCCAACGTCCATCCTAGCCCCTATCATGTTGATCTAGGCATGGGCATGCACGGGCATGCATGGGATGTCATCTGCTATTCAATCCCCGAATTGCAGGCCTAAGCTGGGGGTGGGACATTAGTCATGGATGGGGCTGCTCATGGGTTGGGTCAACAAGGGACAAAAGGGGTGATTGACAAGATGCAAGATTCGGACATAAAAGAAACGGGGAAATTAGCTTTTGCTTTGTCCCTGCTTGATAAGAGCTTTTTGCGATGTTGCGCTTAAGTGGTGTCTTGTGGCTGAAGGACTGGGGGATATTGTCAGGAGACTCTTCAGGATGAAGTAACACAAGAAGAACTGGCCAGAACACCTGATATCGATGTGGACATGAAGGACTGATGTGACCTCACAAAACTTTTGTGTCCATGAAGCCCCTCTCGAGAAACTCAAAGCTCTTCAAGTGATACTGCGAAACACGTCGAAATTGACTTTCTAAGTCGCGTTTCCTGTAGGTTCTCCGCCAAATACAGTATTTCTTCATTGGCCCTGATTTGTAGCCACATCTTCGATATGACCCATGAACAGGACTCTAGGAAAAGGAATAAAAATCTGTGCTTGTTCGAAATTAGTCGACATGGTATGGTGCGTCTGGACTTGGCGCCACACGTCACATTCTCATGGATAATCGCCACAGGCAAAGTCAGGCGCTGGGGGGATTTGTCGTGGGCACATCAGAGCTTGGACATGGTTTACCAAGACGACCACTGTTAACTCAAGTATCAAATTTATGAACAATGCTCGGGCTGAGAAGGAGAATGGAAGCCAGGAAGATTGATGTAAGCGTATTTGTATGCTTCTTTGGATCCTGGCGAATTTTGATTGACCGTGGGGCGGATAGCGGATATTTGTTCCGTGACGAAGATGAATTATCATGTTTATTCTCGTCCTCTTCGTTAGAACTAGAAAGAGATTTAGCTAGCGGTGGGTTGATAGGACTTGGGCATTTGGAGAGGCCTATAGATAGATTAGTAAAAGCTTGGGTAGATAGAGATACATCAACTATTCTCTTCAAACAACTAGCCTCCTCGCTGGCACCATTATCCAGAACTTCTACTGTTGCCTCTACTATTTCTATAGCTTGTGGCTGTGCAAGGCATAGACTTGATCTTCTGTTCGGCCTTTCAAAGCATGGCACAAGTCGGGAGGCATCAAGTAGTGCTCTTAAAAGTTAAAAGGAGGAGAAGTAATTTTTTTTCCATTGTGGATGCCCTGAATAGAAGGGGATTTTTGTTGATGATAGTCTCATCTGTTTTCGACAGCAGCATAATGCTCGTGTGGCAGCTAGTTAATACTATAAGTAGCTGCTGAGCCAAAATCTTGTCTCGCCTGTAATAGTTGATACGGTTTTTCTGCTGTTTTTCCATTTAGTGCTCATACAGGGATGCTTAATGGGGCTACAATAGCGCATTTTTCTGTCAGCCTTGCATGCATTTTGAATCCTCAGCCTTGCTGTGCGCGCTGCCTTTACTCTAGAACTAACATGCTATTCTCTTCTATCTGATAACTCTTTACATGCGCTTTTGCGCTTCTGGCTCTATTCTGCTCTTTTTATGCTTAAGATACTGCGTCTCTACCAGACTTTTCTTTGCCATCCACAACCTACTGCATCTTCAGAGCCGCCTGATGTATGGTGCACCAAAATTTAACAATGCCTTTTCCGAGGTTTACTCGGATTCCGACGAAGACGACGATCGCGACAGCAATGCGGGCGAGTCAGGAAGTGAATTTCAACCTAGAAAACGTAGACGGATGGATAAAGACCGCGCGGCTCTAGGGATTTTCGGCGATGACAGTGACGACGAAGACTCTCGCCGAAGCCAGAGGTGGAAAAAAAAGACATTGAGAACCCAAGGGATGTCTTTTGTGTCAGGCGGGAAACAAACTGGAAACACCAGCAATGATTCCTCCGAAGACGAAAACACGCGTGGCAGCGGACACCTGAACGAGGACTTGGATAGGGACGAAGACGAGGACGAAGACATGGAAAGCGATGGCTTCACTATCGATACTGGTGGCCTGGGTAGCTCTACAAGAGGGGGACTAGGCTTCTCAGATACCGTAGACACTGAAACAGGCGATCAGGAAGAGTCTGTGCTGTTAGGAAGAAACAGCTCCCTCCGTGGAGGCATTTCGTTTTCAAAAGCTTCACTCAAGCCAGATAACGAAGAAGACAACCTCGATGAGTTTGAAACGCCATCCTTTGCACCAAAAAGCTTCAAATCGACATCTAATATTGCTTCAACGGCGCCAGTACAGGCTCGGCCTAAGCCTACCACCGCTCGCAAATCAGGCACAAAATCCGCAAAATTCGATACACACATGCCCTTTGGCAAAGGCTTTGTTCCATCTTCTGCTTATACACCCGTTCTTCGCGACGACCTCCCTGATGATAGCCGAGCAGCGCCACAGGCACCCAAATCGAGTGCTTTTGCATCTGGCCGAAAATCCAAGTTTGGAAACTCTTTTGCTCAGCGTATGATGCTGAAGATGGGGTATGTTGAAGGTCAGGGACTAGGCAAAGAGTCGCAAGGCCGCAACGTCATCATCGAGGCAAATCTTCGTCCGCAGGGTGTTGGCTTGGGTGCTGTCAAGGAAAAGTCCGAGAAAGAGCGCAAAGAAGAACGCCGCCAAGCACAACTGCGCGGAGAGAAGCTCGAGGATGATTCTGACGAGGAGCGTGAACGGAAAGCAACTAGCAAAAAGTCTTTACGGCGCAGTGTTGGCGATAGTGGAATAAGCACTCCCCGTAATAAAACACCTAAAGCCAAGTTCTTGACAGCAGACGAGCTCAAAAAAATGGCGCCGGGCTTGCATATTCCCGCGGCCTTTGCGCCCATCCTAGACATGACCGGGCCAGGGGAAAAGACTTTGACAAGCACTACAGGCCTCATGAGCTCAAACTTTACATCGGGGTCATCCGAGCTTCCCGAGGTCGCTGAGAGACGCAAGCTCATTAAATGTGCACACATGGATCTTGCCATTTTCTCAGAAGAATGGAATTCCCTGGTCGACCGCAAAGCATGGACGGGAAAACAATTGGAAGAAATGGAACAGGCGATGGAAGATTTGACAATGGGTGTCCAGAATCTTACTGAGTTTGCCCAAATTGTCGAGAACGAGCTTTTATTAGTTGGCGAGTGGAAAGAGACTGTTACATGCTTGGAAAAGGCTGTTGCTTCGGGGGCTGTCGTTGATGAAATGTCAGACATCATTGTGGCCGCCATCCATCCTTTTATTAGGGACGCAGACTGGGACCCTTTAAAAGAGCCAGACCGATTTGCTGCCGACCTGCAGCCGCTCAGGACTGTTTTACTCCAGAATGGCTCTGCTGACGACGATGAAAATCCTCACGCAGGTCAGTACTTTGATGGAGACATCAACGAAGCATACCACCATCACCGAAAACATGCTAGCGCCTACGAAAGTCTTATGTATAAGGTCTGGCTTCCGAAAGTTCTCTCTGCTATCCGAACATGGGATGTACACGACCCGACGCAGATGCTGTCCTTGGTTATGGCATGGAAACCTCTACTACCGCCATTTGTCTATGCACAGCTCATGGCTGAAGTTGTCCGGCATCTTGATGCGGCTCTTTCCGAATGGAATCCCCGCAAGAACCGCAAATCTATGCCGCCTCATGTATGGCTTTTCCCATGGTTATCATTTCTCCCTCCGCATCACCTAGACCCACGTGGGTCGGGTCTTGTAGCAGATGTCAAGCGCAAGCTGCGGGCTTTGGTTGGCTCATGGGATTTTGCTAAGGGGCCTGTTCCAGGCCTAACGGCTTGGGAGGCAGTTCTGGGCAAGGAGTGGTCATCTTTGTTGATTGGTCACGTCCTACCCTGTATGGGGCGTTTTCTACGACGCCACTTCCGTGTCGATCCCGCGGACCAAGCGCCGTATCTTCCCGCTCTACAAGGGATTTTGCAGTGGAAGGATGTTCTTGGGAGAAAGGCACTTGGGGAAGTAGTCTCGACGCAGGTTTTCCCAATGTGGCATGAGAAGCTGGATGAATGGCTTGCTCTCGAAGAGGTGAACCTCGCTGAGATAGCTGACTGGTTTCAGTGGTGGAACGCCGAAGTTTATCCCAAGGAAATCCAGAGTTTGCCGGTAGTAAGAGAAGAATTTGAAAAGGGTCTAGCAAGGATGGAGAGAGGTTTACAGACGATGAGGTTATGACCGGGGGGTATTTACTAGTGTCTCATCTAGCTCTATCTACGTATTTACGGCATACGCCTTGGAGCGGGCAGGCTTTGCTTGAGGTGAGGGTGGAAGTGATTTGTAAGACTCTGGCGGGCGAATGAGAAAGTAGGGGCGCCTTGATTTCTGATGCATTCGTCAGCGGCGGCCTGTTCTGATTCTTGCCTGCCGTGTGGGGGAGCCGGCGGGCCTAGTCCAAGCCCTTGCGCTAGATAATGGCATCTGCTGACAGCTGCCACACTACATCCTAGGCCATGGGTGGCGATCTGGTCAGGTGTCAGTCCAAGGCGCCAGGTGCCGGCCCGCAGCTGCCCCCAAACAATCAGCCTCGTACAATGTGGGAGGGAGATAGTGCTGGTTGACAATCTGACATTGATAACGAATCTAGACTGGAATCTGTTGGTAAATTTATATGCGTGGTCTACAACAATAGGGGACAAAAAAGACATCCTCTTAACACCCTCATCTGGTCTATTAAAAGCGACGAGAATTTAGTCTCATGATTTAACAATATGTAAGTTGTGGTGTTTGTTCGCACTTGGGCTCTTCACATGTACGGCCAATCTAGTCGCCCCTCCCACAATCTTCCCCCTCCAAGCGCAAGGCCAAGCGAGCCCAGACCAGGCAACACAATACTCTGAACACACAACACAACATGGCTCTGCAAAGCCTGCTGCAGAGCCCACAGCACAACTCGCTGCCCACACATTGCCTTTAATTCTCCCTCTTCATGAACCCACCTGTTCATTTTTTACAGGCTGGACTGCTGCTATCCACAAAAATCCTTACCGGATATTCTTTAACAAACTTTGTCTGACTCTTGGTTGTCGTTAGTTGCTACGTCTACGTCTCTGTCTCTGCTTGTCTCCGTCTCTGGCTCTAGCTCTGTCATCTACGCCTACGTTTACGTCTACCTCTACGCCTACGTCTAGATCGACCTCTACCTGCCCTCGTCCGCGCTCTCTCTGATACCACACCTTACCTGCTCCGCTCTGCATCTCCTTCAGACATTTTTGTTGCTCGAGGCGAACTTACTCCCCCGAACAAAAAGACACCCTACCATTACCGTTCTATACCACCATTTCACTCGCTATTTTCGGCTGGCCCACACTATTCCACTATCCAACAAGGCTATATCTATCTCCTGGTCTAGTCCGCCTGTCGAGTCTTGCCTGCGTCGATTGTCGTCTTCGTTCATTCCCTTCCCCCGCTCAGCGCTGGCAGCCTCATCCATACGTCATTTATTTTTCTTCGGCTGTCCTGTATCTGCATTTTCGTTTCCGCTTTCTGTTGTCCGCATATTACCACGCCCACGCCCACGCCCACGGCCTTGGAATCTTGGTGCCTCTGCCCGCCTTTCTGGGCGTTTCTATCCCTCTTTATTGCCCCTGCTAAATCCCTAGTAGCCACAGCCAAGGCCCGTCTTGAGCTGTGACCGCTTCATTTAAGTCACCATGTTTTGGCGATTCAACGGATATCCCGAAATCTCCGCTATCGAAACTATTCTTGACAAACCCGAGTTCACCCTAGAAGAGCTTCTTGATGAAGCTGATCTGATCGAAGAAGTCAAGCAGCATAACTCCAGACTCATCCAGTTTTTCTGTCAAGATGCTGTGCTTGAAAAACTGCTGAAGCATGTTGTGGCGCCCCGCCTGGGGCCTAAGGCAACCGAATCTACTGAATCTGCCGCGACGTCAACTGAAGCCGGACCTGAATCCGGTGCCGAAGTCGATACTGAAGCTAATACCGAGGCTGAAAGCGATTTCCCATTTGACAACATCAGCACTACAACCACTACTACCACTACCACGACGTCTATCTTAGATGGCGCCTCAGAACAGAGACCTGGCCTTATCTTCTCTAGGCTTTCTGCATCATCTCTATCTAGCAGTGAGCAACTAGCCAAGGATGATGATCCTGATAAAAAAAGAAACCGTTACGCCTTCATCGCCTCTGAGGTTCTTGCGTCCGATATGTGGTCTATCCACGGAGCTCTGATGGCTAACCATGAACTTTTCACTGAGTTTTGGGCGTTTCTGAAACGACCCTCGCCTCTAGACCCCTTACAAGCGGGGTACTTCACCAAGGTGAATGAAGTTCTTTTCGATAAAAAAACCGAGGAAATGATCGAGATCTTAAAACGCCTACCTAATGCCGTGTCTGATCTCCTTAACCATGTCGAGTGTCCTATGATAATGGACCTTCTTCTTAAAATCATCGCCTTGGATTGCAAGGAAAACGTTCAAGGCATCGTTGAAGTAAGCTGCATCCAACATACATCACTTCTAAGCTGTCACACTAAGCAGCGTGCTAACTTGCTTCTAAAAATAGTGGCTGTATTCTCAGGACATTGTTCCCACACTAGTCTCATACCTATCGCCGGAGCGCAACTGGGTCGTTCAAACCGCCGCTGGCGATTTCTTAAAGGCTATCATCACAATCTCCGCCAATGCTTCCCAGAATGACCAGCAATGTATTGGCCCTAACGAATTAACTCGTCAGCTTGTCTCAAAGCCATGCATTGAGCAACTGATTGGCTACATGCTAGGCGGTGGCAACACTTTGACCGTCGGTGTTGATGTAATCATTGAGGTCATCCGTAAGAACAACTCTGATTATGATCGTGATGTTGCGGGCGAGGCTGGCAGTCCCCCAACCAGTCGAGACCCTATATACCTGGGAACGCTTCTCAGACTTTTTGGCCAGTACGTTCCCGACTTTATGAATCTCATCATGATGGCTCCTTCCCGTAAGAAAGCTGTCAACTCGACATTTGACACAAAGCTCGAGCCTTTAGGCTTTGATCGTTTCAAAACCTGCGAGCTCATGGCTGAGCTGCTTCATTGCAGTAACATGGGCCTGTTGAATGAGCCAGGAGCCGAAGAGGCGATAGCCGCTAGAGACCTCGAAAGAAACCGCCTCCGTGCTGAAAACCGTCTCTACCCACATTACATGAACGATGATTTATCAGCTGGCGATGATCTCACTATGCGGTCGCTTCATCATGAGGAAAGCCGTCGCTTGGAGGTGACCAACGCTGATAAGGACTATGAAGAGGTCGAAGATTCTAATGATGACTTCGTCCGGGCTGAAGACGAGATCCTCCCTATTACTACTTCGTTCATGGATAAGGACAGCGACGATTTTGTAGATGAGCCCTTGAGCTCTCCCCGCCTTAAAATCAAGGAGGATGTTCATCCTGAATTTCCTAACGCTGACCGACTTCCCCCATCAATTGACGATTCGTCTGATCTTTCAAACAAGGATTCCCAGGTTGACGAGCCTTCAATTTTGGAGTCTGCCAAGACCCAAGATGATATCACGCCCAATATTGATGGTTCGAGTATCTCTAATGAGGCAGAAATTGTCCGTGCAATGGAGAACGTTACCCTTGATCAAAAGCCTAGAGAGTCTATCAATGATAAAGACATGACCGTTACATTCTCTGCTCCTGAAGCCCAGGCTGCAGACGGTTCTAAACCCGAGCCTAATGCGGCTGCAGCCGCCCCTATCCAGGCAGATCCATGTGCCGAGTCTCAGGCTAGCGTTGATGACGCAGACCCAGAGGTTGTACCGGAACCTTCAATTGTTTCACAGGCTGATGATGACAAAGATCTTAGCCGCCAAAGTCTTGAGGCTAGCACCCCTGACCCGTCGATTCTTGATGTCAAGAACTCTAGCCAAGTTTCAGAGCCCGAAAGCTCGTCTGTCTTTTCCACAGGCATCAACGAGGATTCACAGCTTGACAACACTGGCGACAGATCTGCTTCTGCTCTCGAAGACTCCCGTGTGCTCGGGGATCGGTTTGGAAACACGACTGAGGCTGATCGCCGTTTTGATGCGCCCGTTGTTGGTGATTTTCTGAAGATGCAGTTTGTCGAGTACAATGTTGTGCCGACAATCCTGTCCTTTTTCTTTGCCTATCCTTGGAACAACTTTCTCCATAATGTTGTCTATGATATCGTTCAACAGGTCTTTAACGGGCCAATGGATCGAGGCTTCAATCCTACCCTCGCTATCTCTTTATTTGAAACTATAGATATCACAGCTGCGATTACTAGGGGACAGGCTGCCAGCGACGAGTCTCAGGCCAAGATCCAAACCCGCATGGGATATATGGGGCATCTAACCTTGATAGCAGAGGAAGTTGTCAAGTTTACCGAGCGTCATGCACCTGAGGTTCTATCTGATATGGTCTTGGACAAGGTTATGAGCCAAGAATGGATCAATTACGTTGATGGCCCTCTTGCTGATACCAGGGAACGTGACAATGCTATTCTAGGCGGCGTACGTCCTGAGGATGCCATTCGAGCACGAGGGGCGGGCATAGGTCATGATGGCGGCGCTTCTTCCCTTGGCCTAAGCAATAGTGGGACCAACGCACTTGCTTCTGTTGGTCTTAACGGTGGAATGGAATCTCACAATAGCAACCAAAGCAACATCGGGTCGTTTGGTATCAGCACTGGCACATTGTTGTCTGGCTTTGGAAGCTCTAGTGACGAAGAAGATTATGACGAAACTGAGAACGACGAAGAGATAAAAAATGAGGTTAGTCAAGAGATAAAGAAAAAAGGAAGAAACTAACAAGACAAGAATACATGATCGTTAGACTCTGATCTTTGGTATCCTCTTCTCCTTGTCTTGCGAGTACAAACTAATCATGGACTACAGTTCCGGGCTTATACGGACCCTCTCAACAACACAGCCGGGTCTTCTCTAAATCCTCCCTCCATCCCGCCACCACCCCCTCCGCCGCCGCCGCTGAATATCCCTCCTTCGCGAGCCCGACTGCAGTTACAGGCCCGGCTCGCTATGCATCAGAAAAAAAATGCGGAGAACCTCTCGGCCTTTAACACTGCATCTGAAAATCAGCCCTCGAGCAGCCACAACGAGAATTTCCCGGCAGCCACTCATAACCCTTTTGAGACCGATGATCTTGATAGCGATGATGATGACGATGATAATGACGGGGGGCGCTTTGGAATGGGCAGCGCTTGGTCAGGCAATAACTCTGGGCGTGGTGCTTGGTGGAGAGGCGCTATCAGTGGTGGACAGCAGGAAGGGAACTCAGATTCGGATGGAGATATGGACAATGACGAAGAATTTGGAGATTTCGCCATGCCCGAAGTGGAGTCGACATCTACGTCCGACGCTTCTCCAGTTAATTCTAGTGGTGGAAACAACGTGCCAATCCTAAAGCCCTTGGCTGTGCATCCTGTATCCGGAGCATCGACGCCCTTCGGAGCGGTTCAAAAGGCTGGGCTGAGCAGTTTGTGGCCATTTGGGCCTTCATTCTCTGGCGCTGGTAGTGGGTCATCATCTACGCACATCGAGGGTATCTCGCCCTTTGAAGCCCCAGAACTAGGGACGATGACTATGCCAGAAGATGGTGAGGTGACAGGTGAGGATGGCAGCAGGGTATCTCGAACAGTAGAAGCCAAGCGACGCACGAGTCTGGAGGACCCCGATGATGAAGAAGTGGTTGTATAGACGACTATTTCTAGAAGCGGCAACCAATAGCACATGGCTTTTTCTCTTCTTCCCTACGACTGTTCCAGGAGCTGTGGCTGTGTTTCTGGAATTCGTGTATTATCTTGGCCTTGTGCTTTTGTTGTTTTTTTGTTTCATGACGATTAGCTATTAGTGTTTTTTTTTCGTTATTTTGCATGATACAGTTTAGCATATAGTCAATTGACGTGCGTTTACTAGAGAATAAACGGCCTTTGGCTGATCGACAAAGTGAGGCAGAGACGTCCTGCACAGTGTGTCATTGAGACTGGATCCAGTCCTCGAGCCAGAAACAGAAACAACCCAATGCTAAAAACGCTGTCCGTGTTTTTCGAGGTCCTTACCACCACAACGTATTGAGCAACTGCATGCGGAATCTAATGTCACGATCTATGACGCATGATGCATAGTTCACTTGATACACAATCCACCCAAGTCTACTTAGACCCACATGCCTATGTATATACACACATACGGCTGACACCGTTCGTATCATTCACATCATTTGCTTGGAATTCAGCACACACCAACTTTTTAATGATGTTTTTTTTCTTTTTTGAAAACGTGAAGTAGAAATTAAAAGCGAGAAATTTGACAGCGACAGCTGCAGTTCTCTCCATAACCAGACCCAAAGGTATAAAAATGCACGTAAAGGCAGACAGAGAAACCCTCCCAGTTCCAATATAAAAAAAAGCAACCATGAAAAGAACGGAAAAGAAAAAGGCAAAAGGGCTGAAGCCGGAGCGAGAGGAGGGGGCCAAGCAAGTCGAGCAAAACAAACAGCCGAGTGGTTGGTATATTAGGGGTTCATAGACACAATCTTGCAACATCGCCCTTGGCCACACACGCTCTCTCTCTTTCTCTCTCTTTTCGCAAACACCGACGCGCCAAACTCCGTTCCTGCGAATAGGCCGCAGTGCCCAATATTAAGCAGGTCACTCTTTATACCCCCTTTTTTACAAGAGCGTGCCTCGTTGCTAACTAGCTGCCTTTCAGTAGCCTAGAAGCTCATCAACTTCATGACACTGCTGGACTGGTTGGAGACAACCAGACCAGCCACAGCAGCAGAAGTCAGGGTAGACAGGACTCCGGACAGGAAGGCAGAAATGGAAAGGCTGGCAATATCGCCACCGCGGAGAGGGGCGAGCTGGGTTAGAATGCCAATCTGGATACCCAGAGAGCCAATGTTGCCGAAACCACAGATGGCATAGGTGCCGATGAGACGGGCACGGGCGGACAGGCCTTCGGTAGCAACCAGCTTGGAAAAGGCAAGGTATTCATTCTATTTTAGTCGTTAGTAAATAATCAAACACTGGGGCAGGCGATGAAAAAGGGCGTGTATTTTAAAGATGGACATACCTTGACAATCTTGGTGGCAATGATCTTGGCAATGGTGTACAGGCTGCCATCGCGGGGGACACCCAACAAAAAGGCAATAGGGTAGCAGATGTATCCCACGATAAGCTCAAGAGACAGCTTGGGGGAAGTAATGTTCAGGTACGAGCCCCACCAGCCTAGGAGGCCATCAACGAGACCAACAAAGGCCAGAATGCACATAATGGAGGCAATGATGGTACCAGCAATCTTGATGCCAAAGTAGGCGCCGTTGGCAAAGGCGTGCAGGGCGTTCTGTGCAGCCTCCTCCTCGTCATGGGGGATAACGACCTTGCCGGCAGTCATAGTCTCCTCGGTCTCTGGGTACCGCAGCTTGGAAATGGCTAGCGAGGCGGGGATGGACATGATGCAGGCGGACACCATAGCCTGGGCGTTCAGTCCTAGACCAATGTAGGCGACCAAGACAGAGCCTGAGATGGTGGCGAAGCCACAGGTCAGAATCTGGTGGATCTCGGCTTTGGTCATGTGCGGCACGAACGGACGGACTAGCATAGCAGACTCTCCTTGGCCGATGAAGGGGGTGGCAGCCGCAACGACAGCCTCGGCACCAGACACACGCAGGGCCCAGAAAACAAAAGTGGCAAACTTGCTGACGAACCACTGCAGGACGCCGCAGTGCCAGAGGACCTGCACTAGCGAGATGAAGAAGATGATGGCGGGAATGACGCTGAGCAGGAACCAGGGGAGAGAAGCAACGCTGTCTGACGTCAGGAAAGCAACACCCAGCTTGGAGAAGCTCAGCAGGTCACCGGCACGGTCGGCAATGAACTTGAAGATATCGTAGCCAACACTTGTGCGGAGGACAAAGAGAGCGATGACATATTGGGCCAACATGCCGCCAATGACGGTGCGCCATTCAACGTTGCTACGGTGGGCAGAAGTAGCCCATAGGACAAAGATCAAAACAAAGAGACCAAAGAGCGACACGGCACGGTTCTCGCGGTTGTTGTCCTCCCACTCCTCCGTGCAAAAGGTGCCGATCAGGATGGCAGCGATAGTGACTGCAGCACCGGCAGGAATGCGGAACTTCTCGGGGATACGGTCGTACACAGCCACGGCACTCTTTTTCCACGCCGTCTTTATCGGGTTAGAGACAATGGACGACGAGACGTAGAAGAAAAATAGGCGGGCCATGACGGACAGCCACAGCAGGAACGGGACAACCCAGTTTTTATCGTTGCGGTGGAGGACCAGCGACGCAATCCACCAAGCCGTGAAGAGCGCACCCCAGAACAGGTGGACAGCCCACTTGTGGCGGTGATACATGATGGCGAAGCGCCCGGAGCGGTGGCTCTGGGAGCTGGCCTCGACAGCAGGCTCAACAATGCCGGCATGCTTCTCGGGGTCAGTCACAGAGGGTGCATGCTTGGAGGAAATGCTACCAGAGGGCTTGCGGGTAACGGCAGAGACGTGTATGGGGTCAGCCATTGTGAAGAAGGCTAGGTGACTTATTATATGAAGCAAGGGGGAGGGGGGGGAGGGGAGGGGGTTGTGGGGCAAAGGAAGAAAAGAAAGGTTGGTGATAGCTACCAGATCAACCAGTCTGTGGAAAATGGCAGGCGAAAAAGCTTGAATTAAAGGGAGAGAAAACACAAAGGGCAGGAAGAAGGGGAGAGGTATAAAAGGGCCAGGAAGACGGGGCAAACAACACGATGTTGAGGCTGCTGGGGAGAAAAAGGAGAAGAAAGGAAAAGAGGGAGGGACAAGACTGAGGACTATGACTAGCAGTGGCAGGAGGAGCCTTTTGTATAAAATTTCCATGTCTAGCTAGAGTTGCATGTATGGGCTAGTCTGTTACTCCAGTTATCTATCGTTCTTTTTTGTACTGGCTATTTTTTTGCATCAGCAAAACTGAAATGACCTAGCGGCAATCGTAAAGTCCGCAAAATGAACTTGGCTTTGAGCAAGTGCCATCTAGCATCCAAGCTAATCCCCAAGTCCTAAATCTGGGTCTCTTTTGTGTTGTTTCTTTATGGCTTGAAGCTCGACCATTTTGACAAGAAAAAAAAGGAACTTTCTTGTGGAAGCTCATTGACAAACAAGGGCGCAGACAGACATGCATTGTCATGTGGTGTGTGGGTTCCCGTCCTGGTTTCCTTGTGACAAGCTGGCATTCGAGGAGGAGGCCATTCGCACTGCTGCTGGCGAAAAGTTCTGAGGAGGCCATTCTATGCCTGTCAGCCCCGGGTCTTCCTCTTTCTGCCACTTATCAGTTGATTTATTAAGATGCTCGTGTGCTTTGTTATTTGTATGCAACGCAGCAGGAGATAAGCAGGGTCGACCTCTGTGGGAGCAAGAAACAACCCAAATCCTCGCCCATTTGGGACATGGGGGTAGGTTTGGAATGGGCGCGTTTTAAGTAATCTGGGGCGTGGGCCTAGTGGCAAGCGGCCACTAAGAGCGAAAAGAGAAAGAACCCACCTATAGGACAAGTTGCCCTGTGTCTCGGACTCGACCTTGGAAAAATTGCAATTGCTTCACATAGTCGCCTTTTTTCGGAGGAAGAGAGGGAAGATAGGGAAAGATAGGGAAGGAGAGAGATGGAGAGAGATCAGAGGGCAACTACCTCGAGCGTCATCTTCGAGAGCGTCCCGAGTCTGGATCTGCGCTGGGTAGTTGCCCATTGATCAAATCGACCCGATCTTTCATCCAGCGGCAAATGCAAATAATACCTCGACATAAGTACGGGACGTCCAATTCAGTAGACCAGCGTCACTATTTGGAACAGCAAAAATTACGCCCAAATTTGACAGCTTGATTTCCATCGTGCTCGTTAGGTTATCGTTACAAGATAGGCTATCGCGCTTTACCCGAGCCTGTGCGCCTGTATGAAATCTCCCCCCTCGTCTTATCGTGCTCGTGACTTATGTCGCCCGGTTGTTCGCATGTGTGTCCCAAGGCTTATTCCGAATATACATTCGAGACTCTGCCTCTACCCCTTTCCTTTTTCGCCTTTCCTCCGAAGAAAAACGCTGTGCTGCGCGAGAGAATACAGCACGAGATACCGCAGCCCTTGGACATAGGGTAAATAGCCTCACTCTCAAACACCTAGCCTGAGTGTAAGTTCCAGAACCACCATAAACAAAGATAGGGGTTTAATCGAACCGGTAGAGATAACAAACAGCGTCTGTATTCAGCGTTTGCCTTTCAGATTACCTCCATGTGAGGGCGTCTACTAATAAGCAGCGGCTAACAAGTAAGCCATCGGAAGAGTCTCACGTACGCCAAGGCTACACCCACTCAATGACCCAATGAGATCAATGAACTTGGGTGGAGTACCCGTCTCTTTCCTTTTAGCCCTCCTAGAGCAAACCATAAGGCCATTTCGTGCAACTGCCCTCTATAGCTGACATTTCTGAACTCCGCCACTTCCCCATGTAGGATGTGGCAATCTATTTTCCTGTCTTTAAGTTCATTGGCATTACCAAAGGAGAGCTTGACTTCTACTCGGGAGGAAATAAAGCCAACTGTGTTGAAATGATGGCACCCAAGCAACACAATCTGTAACTGCTGAGCTGAAAAGGGGAAAGCCATGTACTATCCACCCATTCCTTCTTGGTGGCGTTCAAATGGCCGAGACAAGCCAATACTTGGGCTCAGATTTCCAATAGCATGTGGCAAATACACTGAGTGCTGTATTAATACTCGCAAGTTGATGGATGGTTATAGCCTTGTGACCTACTCAAGGTTCCCTCACCTTATTTCATCCCCAATTTTTAGCCATGTTGTCTCTGCCCATAGGCAGAAACAAAGCCTTCATAGACCCTATGACATCCAGCACCGCCCCTACCAACACCAACCACAACGCGGTGTGACTAGGTTTTTTTTCTTCTCGTGTTTCTTTCATGTTACAAAAGGCAAAGACAAGGAGCGGCATGGCCACAGAAAACAGAATCATTATTATCAATTCAAAATCGATGATGCCCACCCTGGCTGGACAAAACGGCATACATTGTCATGTGGTTAGCTATCCACAGCTTCTTTGCATGTCTAGAGGGTTGCAAAGTTCCAGACCTCTTGCTAGCCCCTTCTCCAGCTTCCAAATTCTTTTGCCTTGGCTAACTAATTCCCTTGACACAAGTAGTTGAACAATGCAACAGGGGTTTGAGATAAGACAGAGACGCTATAGAGAGGGTAGGCAAGAGTGAAATTTGCAGTGAGTGATAGAGATAAGAAGCAGAGAGAAGGGATATGTCAGTGGAGAGCCACGGATGGTCTGGAAAGACAAGAGAGAACAACATAGACAATCTATGCTCTACTAGTTACTGTGGTCATCCCGTTTAGCTTTCTGGAACGTTGGAAGCAAAAAGCGGGTAGGCTCTCTAGTTCTAGACCCTTGATCCCCGTCACATGGGTGGAACTTGTGATTGACACTGGACATGAGGTAGATATCAAAGGATGGGGAGGATTATGTGGCGGGCCTGCGCGTAAGCAGTATGGGTGCTAGGACTTTTGAAAAACCCTGACGAGGCAGGAGAGGGAAGAAAAAGGTACCCATTCATCTCTCTACCAATCCAGATCTAGCAAACCTTAATGGGGGCCGCAAGTGGTTAGAGATAAGACATCCCGGGACAATTACGAAAGTCCCACAGTCCAGTACTAGAGCACACGCGACAAGACGCCAAAGAAATTATACAAAGCAAAGCAAAGCAGGCATGCCATGCCAACGCAAGGAGGAGCCAATCGGAGGGCCAACGTACGACGCATGAGGCAACAGTGAAGAAAGCTGTTAAAAAAAGAAAAAAGAAGAAAAAAAAAAAAGAACCTTGCAGCTATAATGGAGCCGGCAACAGCCAATCAAAGAAGACAATCATTCAACCATAAGCTGGGCAGTTTCCTCGATCCTCCCTACCTCAGTGATAAAGTAAGCACCTTCTCAGGACAAAGATGGGAATTGCCTGCGGGGATTAACACACACACACTGGCAAATAAGATTTGGGATCTCGAGTCTGGCAGTCGTCTACTGTGTTGTCACGTGACTTCCCCATCAGATAAGAACGGCAAAACGTCACGGCTAGCGCCCAACAATTGGATTACTTGGATCCCCCTTCTCTCGTCTTTCCCTACTATCCCCTGTCACCGGAAGCAGACCCTTGTTTTCTGGTGGAGGGACAAGTGCAATAGGCTAGAGGGAGAGAAGAAAAAAAAGAAAAAGGCCGAGAAAAATACCGGTTCCCCCATTGGGCATGTGGAGGCCGAGACATTCAAGGTGCAACCGGGGTTGAATTATCAGCAGACTAACCTCGTTTTCCATGTGTGAAGACACAAGCCTCATGCGAAGGACAAGCGTTTCAAAAAAAAAAAAAAAAAGGCCAAGCACAGCAAGCCCTATAACAGCGACAGGAGGGAAGCAAGAGTGCAGAGGTGGAAAGCAAGAGAGAGGAAAGAGAAGTAAGCGAAAGGGAGCAAGGCAGAAGAGCAAAGGCCTGTGGTGTGTGTGGCGTGGCGTGGCGTGCGCAACTCGGGGCTGAACTTCGCGGCTCCAGGTCCATGAGGCCAATATCACCGATGCGCAGACTGGCGCACCAAGGACCAGATGGCAGTCAGGACGCAAAGCCAAACGAAGCAAAGAAAGAGCAGGAAAAAATAAAAGAAAACAAAAAAGCTCGTAAAAAGTATCCGACCTCGGTGTCGCCCTGGTCCGTGGAAAATATGTGCTGGTCCGTCGCCCCTAATTCGCAAAAGCATCGGGCTACATCCCACTCATGCTTGGTCGTTGTCGTCGTCATCGCCATGGCTCTGGCTAAAATGAAAATAAAGACCAAAAAGAAACAAAAAGGTGGCCTAGTAAAGTCGTGGCCCCCGGGGCTGGGATGGGATATTGAAGACTCGACCGATAAGCAAGGAGCCTGCTGTTGCTTCTCCAGTAACCGGCCCTGGTGCAATACATGGTCGTTGCAAGCAAGCGAAGGAAAGAAACAAAAGAAGCCAAGATCAGATATAGGCAAAATATGCAGAATCACAGGGAAGTAGGGGGCGTGTGAGCATCATTTCCGGACCGCAATCGTGTGATGTCGATATCGTTCCTGGTTGTGTATCAGCGGCTGCGTCTTTATCCATGCCTGTATCTGTATCTGTATCTGTATCCGTATCTGTGTCCGTATCTGCATCTGCAACTGCAACAAGTGCTCGGGTCGTGTTATGGTGATATGGCGATCCCAGGCTGCCGCTGCTACTGCAGCAGTGCTCGCCATGGCGAGTGTTCTTTCGATGCCCACACTGCGATTCCAAGCCACAGGCAGCATGAAGGAAAATCAAGCGTTCCCCTTTCTTATGTTTTACGGGCCCGTCTCTTCTTCTTATACACAGCATTCCGCCGGGCCCATGTTGTGAAAACGTAAAAGTTTGCAAGGCCCTCGTAAATGTCGCCAGTCTGGAGCCGCAAAAGAGAGCATATACACAGCAAAACTGTGCCTTGATGCTTGACGAACCCATTTTAGTAGCCTCAACAAGCTCGCAAGCCCCAAAGCCCTAGCCAAGTGCCATGGAAAAAGCCCAGGTTTCCGTCGAAGATCGACGGTCTACGAGGTGCATTGGCTTGTAAGAGCAGCGGCGGCCACATGCATGCTATAAAGCCGGCGGGGACAAGCAAGAAGGAATGGCCCAGTCGATAGTTTGCTGAGTTCGAGACTGTTTCTTAGCTTCCCCTAGGTCTTCCTGCACAACAGGGCACACAATTCTACTAAGAGCAACAGTTTACGCTTAACTGCAATGTAATCCTATCTTACCCCCTGTACTAGCTCCCCTGTAACCTCCAAGAACTCTGCTACCTGCATCTCTACACGTATACCTCGGGCTTGATAGCCCTTTCTTGCCCATACTCCGCTCATTGTCTTGCTTTGTCGACCCTTCTTACCTAGGGCTTCTCTTTCTTCCGCCGGCTTTTCTCTGATTATAGTCTCCCCCTATGCTGTGCCGCGTTCTTATCTTGCAGGGCCTTTTGTCCTGTCCAACCCCAAGCCGTGGGAGGATCACATCATTTCTTAGCCAGGCTGTTATTTCTTGCAGGACCAACAGCCACAGCGCACTTTACTCCACAAGGTAACGTGAGATGCAATTAGTCATGGGGCAGGCAGGTTCCCAGGAATGCAGTAATAATGCTGTGTACATACAACACAAACACGTCCAGCCACAAACGCCATCTTCATTGTACTGTGTACTCCTTGTTCCTTCTTCGCGCCTTCCCCTCGTTGTAAGATCGGCGAGCCTCTTAGCTAGCTAGCCACCGATCGCCTTTTGGGTATGTGCATACACACATGCTTTGCATGTGCACACAAAGGGGCACGTTCGTTCGTTCGTTCGTTGTTTCTTTTTTTCCTGTCTTCTGATCTGGAATGTAGCTGCACATCCGGTAGTCCGTCCCCGTCTTCTCTCTGCTCTTCTCGCTGCCGCCTTAGATGCTTTTCGTTGAAGCCGGAGGAGTCGCATGGAGCATTCTGGACACCGAGCCAAGAAAGCAAAGATCCAACGGCTTACCACAACCAGGACAACTCGTCCCCCTTACTAATTGCAACAGCGGACGGGCCTCATTCAACCCCGTGTCAGCAAGACCGGGCGCTCAAAGCCAAAAACCACGAGCCAGCCAAGGGCCTCTGCAGATGCAGGAAGATGAAAAGAAGGTGACGAAGAAGAACAAGAAAACCAGGAAGACAATCAAGTCACATGAAGACCCATCCAAAGCCTCTCAGATCGATGCTCGCTTAGGCGGAGAGCCCCTGTGGTGACCATAGCCATACAGAGTTTGATAGATTGTTTAACGCCGTTTTCGTCCGCAGTTGGGCAACCTCATAAACCAGGATTTCCGTCTGCTTCTTCATCTTGCTGCTGCCCACCCCTTAGCTTTGTCTTGCCCTTGCCACCCATGCCCTGTCTGCTTTAGCCCTGTTTACCCTTTTACGGATCTGTACGTGCATGAGCCAGCACCCAACTCAAAGCATGCCCGAAACAAGTAACAATAGTAGCCACCAAAAGAAGTGTCAAGCCTAGAATAGAAATTCAAAATCTACACGTCAAGGATGAGGTCATGTGTCAAGCTGTCAAAGTATACCCTAGCGCTACAGTACAACCCTAATACAACCGTGTAACCAAATTTGCACTTCACGTTGCTGCCACATCACACCGAATGTAGCGTGTGCCAGCAGCGATACTAGCCGTCGGTTTTGCGGCCAGTTGCAGATGACAGCTCAGACCGGCCTCCGAAACACGCCAACTAGCCCGAGACACGGCCACAGAAACACTAATGGCAAGAGAAGAGCAGTAGCCCCCATCACCAAACTACATGCACAAAGCCTTCATCACGAGCAAGAAATGGCCAAGAGGTATCTATTATAGGATGATATTATCAACGAGTGGCCTGTCGTCTATTGGGATGGTGCAATAATTACATCTATCTTAAAATGGAGAGAAAAAGGGAGCTGCAGGGAAAATAGGAAATGGGACCGACTCTGTACAAATAGGAACAGTCAGTCAAAACAAAAGGAATAAGCTAAACGAAAGAGCGCGAGGGAAATGATGAGAGGATGCCAACCAATGGCTCTCTAACAAAGAAGAAAAGAAAAACGGAAAAGAGGGCTAGGTGATGATATCAAAACACAAAGAACAAAAGAGAAAAAAGAGAGAAGGAAACCACACACATGTGTCCCTGCGCACACATTACTGCATCACGCTCTGCCGCCACTGCTCAACCCTGTCGACCTGCTTGTTCACAGGCATTCCGTAGCCGTCATAGGTCTGCTGACCATGGCCGTACATTGGTTGTGCATACGCACCCTGAGGATAGCCGCGACCGCCACCGCCGCCCATCAGAGGGGCTTGTTGATGATACGCAGGTGTCAGCTGGCCCATGCTCGCCGAGGTTGCAAGATTATGCTGCCGTGCCTGAAAGCCTGTCCCGTGAGGGTTCTGCAGATGCACTTGAGAGCTGCTGGGCCGGATACCAACTCGCCCAGTGTTGTAGACGCCATTCTTGAAGCCAAGGTTGCCTTTGGAGGCGTTGAAGGCGCCCGAGTATAAGGGGTTTGCGTTAGAAGTCGGGTGCGCTGCCAGAAGGTTCGCCAGCCCACCAGCCTTCTGAATGCCAGGGGCAAGTGATGCTGCTGGTTTGGCACTAGCCGCAGCCGCCTCGCGCTCGGCCTGGAGCCTGCGGCGACGCTGTCCAAGTGTCTCTTCGGCCTCTATGGCCGGCGTCTTGCTCTTGGTCTCCTCCTCAGGCGCCGCAAACTGCGTAAGCAGCTCGTTGGAGAATGCTCTGCTCACAGGCCGAGTAGAGGGCAAAGCGCCGCTGCTCTCTTCGTTCTTGAGACGGGCCCTGCGAGCTGCAAGCGGCTCATCCTCTTCCTCCGACTCAGGGGCAGCGTAGCTGCCCAGGCCCGTAGGCGCAGCCCTAGACACCATCGTGTGGTTTCGGACAGGGGTGTACTGATCTCCCATGATCCGGGCACGGCGCGAACTGAGTGGCTCGTTGTCTTCCATGTCCCGGCGCTCCATCAGACCAAGAGGCCGGTTCATCTCAGCGACAGCCAAGTTGAGATTCTTGGTGCCCGTGGCCTTGGTTGCGTACAATAGTCCGAGTGGAACATCTTCGTCGCTCTCTTCGTTTCCAGCACCATCAGCCCCTTCTTCCCATGCCAGATTCACCTTGCCTTTGACACGGTTCTGGCGTTGCCTTTCTGCTACTGCGTCTAGCTCGAGCAAAGTTGAGTGCATACCATTGGGAAAATGGCCGCGTGTGCGCAGCTTTTGCTGTTGTTTGCGAATCTGCAGCTCAGCCAACAGCGTAGTGGGAGGCCCGTAGTACATCTCCTCTTCCTCTTCTTCCTCCTGCTCTTCCTCGTCATCGCCATCCTGCTCGTCACCGCCAAGAGCGACATTGGTCATATGTGTCTGGTCTAACTCGTCGTCATCAGGGCGCATGGCGTTAGCACCGTCGTGTAGATCCGTATCATGATGTGAGTCGTTATCCGAAACATCAAGATCTAATCTCCGCGAAGACCTCACAGTCTGGGTAGCCCCAGAAGGAGCGCTGCCGTCCGGACCATTGGCAGAAGGGATACCAATTGACATTTGGCTGGCCCGCTTCTTCAGCTTAGTTGGTTTACGAAGACCGTCAACGCTAACACTGTTGTAAAGGTTGTGGGATTGGCGCTTGTCGGAAAGAAGAGCCATAGAGCGGCGATTGGGGCGGCCTTGGCCGTCCACCCCCAGTTTGCCGGCAATCAAATGGTCGGTAAATGCGCTTACAGGTGCAGTTGCAGAAGCATCAAGTAGCTTTTCAAGTGTATGCGTGGCAGACCCGGCCTCGATCTTGATGTCGGTAGTAGTAGAGGGCATCTCAAAAAAGACGCTAGCACGAAGCTGAGGCGGCAAATGCGACGCACGATTATTTTGCTGACCAGTAGGTACAGGCATTGGCAAAGGCCCGCTGTTATATATAGTGTCTCTGTTGGCTAGCAAATCTTGACCAACGCTCCGCAGGCCATTGTTGGCATGTTCGGTTGAGTCGGATCCGGTCTGGAATGTGGGATTAGGGGAAACAGGGTTATTGTGTGGTATCCCTGTCTCTTGTTGGGATTGTCCAGACCCGTCAATATTGCCATTCCCATCCAGAGACGCCATTGAATAAGTGCCGTGTGTGCCAGCGAGTGGATCGCCTAAAAAGTCTATGGGCTTGGCTGAGAATTGCTCAGAATAGGGTTGCTCGCCTTCTAGGTGACCTGGATTGTTTAGCCAGGGAGCGGATTGCCGGTTAATATTTGGCATCATGCTGAGAACTTTAGACTGTCTGGAATTTCTCTGTGCAGCCTTGGGTTTCTTGGAGAGCTTTTGGGGCAGATTGAGCATCATTGGCACACGAGCAGGGTAATAGGCCATCTCCATGCCTGTTTCAGGGTCCATATACGACTGGGGACGCACAGGAGGCATAGCCATACTTTGACGCATGGCATTTTGCGGCAGCTTGGACGGCACAGGCTCGCCCGATTGAGCATAGTTAGCCGTAAGGTCTTGGCCCGGATGTGGCACACTTCCATTCTCGGCGTAAGGTTGGTTCTGGTCCAAATATTGCTGATCTTGCAAAGTATTTCCAGAAGGAGCAACATTGAATCCAAGAGTGTCGGACAGGTTTAAGGGATTGAAATCAGACAAAGAATGGATTATTCCGTGGCGATCATTATGCAGGTCCACATCAGGATCACAGTGTACACCGTCAAAATCATCAAAAACGTCCTTGGCACGCTCGGATTCTGGCGTAGATGCAGTGCTATCTTTTTGAGAATGATGGTTCTTTTGGTGTGGCGTTGACTGCACCTGGGGGTTCTCGGTGTTATTACGGGCATTTTGAGACTGAGTCTGGCTATGCTGCCCCTGTGTCTGTGATTCTGCCTCAGTCTCAGAATTGTTCTGTGCTATGCTAGACAAACGTCGCCGATTGGAAGCTGCCCCCTGGGCATCAAAGCCCAGGCTAAGTGTCTCGGCGGTAGATGCTTCAAACGAAGGCATCCGCATAAGGTGGTTAATGCTAGAGGCCTTTCTCGAATGGGTGGGAGAGGCAGTCTGGCTCTTGGTTTGGAAGCTCGGCCTAGGCTGCTGGTCCTGCTCAGAAAGCGGTTCCATTCTGCTATTTGAGCGGTTCCTCGCCGGGGTATCTCTCTCTGTTTCCACGATTCCAGCGAGAGGGCGTGAATGGATGCTGCGAATCGAACTTTTTCCAGGCCCAGAGCGAGACAAATTAGCAAGGGAGGCGGATGGATCAGTATCGGATTTTGCGCGTAGTCGAGTAGTGATCGACTCGGCAGTGGACGAAGTCACCGAGTATTCACCAGGCGAATATCCACCCAGGCGGGCAACGTGGTTGACAGAAACAATAGAACTAGCGTTTGAAATATGGCGACTCAAGGCAGGCAGAGATCGTACTTCCTCTTCGCGTTCTCTTTCTTTGAGACTAGCAGCCAGAATCGACGATCGACGGCTGTCGCTACGCTTAAGTTCACTGTGCAAATTGTGGATGGCGTCGTCGATAGAACTGGTCATAGACAGACGAACAGCGGTGGCTTCAAGCTGGGCAATATTTTCACGGGTGTTTATAGATCTAGGGGGTACGTCAGGGACTGGATGCCGGATTGGCAGGGCTCCGTTGTGCGAAGTCGTGCGAACCAAGGGGGGAGGTGGATCAAATGGCTTCCCGGTTTGGGCGAGATCCTGAATCTGGTTCTGGAGCTGCTGGATTACTGAGGCTGAAGATGATGAGGACGGCGGCGGCGGGGGTTGTTGCGGCTGCTTGTGGGTTTGGGAGCCGAGAGCGTCAGGCTTTGGCCTTGGGAGAGGAAGCTCAGAGGACTGTTGGGCCTGGAGATTCAGGGTGTTGAAATTAGTTGCAGAATACTCGCTGCTGGCTTCGAAATTGAGACCAAGGTCAAGGCTGCCAAGTGAAATAGACGAAAAGTGGTCTTGCAGCAAAGGCTGGCCTGAATACGAGGGGGAGGCTGAGGAAGGAACACGAGCAGTTGCAGTGCCAGTAGTAGTGCCAGTAGTGGTAGCCATGGCAGGACCAGCGCCAACACCAGGAGGAATAGGAGCAGCGCCACCACTACTACCACCACCCCTGGTATTCTGCATTTCCATCAAGGCTGTTGTTGGCATGCCGGGCTCAGGGGAAATTAAAAGATGAGAAGAGGAAGACGAGGTTGGAATTGACTCAGTAGCGGCACTTCGATTCTTTGCCTTTTCGCTGTGCACTTGGCTTTGACTGTGGTCTTGGTATGTATCCTTTTGTATTAGAGGCTCACTGCTAGTAGTGTGGCCAGGGATGGGGGGTTTTGGAGTTGCTGAGGCGGATCTTGAGGCTGATGCTTCTGCAGCAAGACGCTCGAGATGGAGCTGGTCGAGGCGATTCTGTTCTTCGATTTCTTGCTGGGTTCTGGTTTCTAGTCGCTCAATAATCGATGACACCGAAGGCCGGTCCGAGATTGCGAGCGAAACAGAGAGGACCTTTTTGCGCGCAGCAACACTGTCCTTTTTGGAGGGCATGCCGTGATTTGGAATTGCTGGGGTTGTTGTTGAGGGCGGTGCTGACGCAGCAGGTGCTGTTATTGTTGACGAGATCGCTGATGCTGCTGATGCTGATGCTACTGGTTCTGATAGCGCTTTATCAGCTGCATGCGGATTAGGGGTAGATTCCGGGGCGTCGGGCGATGGGGTCAAAGGAAACGATTGTGAATAAGCAGCAGAGGCGCCTTTTCGCATAGACGCAGAACTCATTTCGGCAGTGGTATATGACGGGACCAGGAAAGGAATGATCGAAGGAAACGGACTGGCGTTGGTCGAGTATGGCGATTGGATTATATCTTGCTACCAAGCTGATAGGTCCCCGTTATAGAGGTAACTCACGGACCTGATTGGGTTTAATGCTACGGTTATCGATCGTTATCGTGGGTGGGGGGGGGGGGGGGAGAGTAGGCTTCGCGCTTTGGCTTTTAAAGAGAAGCTTCTGCCACAGCCGCAAATTGACATGTCCAAAGAGACAGCAGCAAAGTGGAACTGAGGACGAGGAGCATAGAGGAGACTTAAGAATATATAGAGAGAGAAGAGGGTGTAAAAATGGAAAGCCTTTTCTTTCTTACTAGGAGAAGAGAAACATAAGCACCGATAGTAATTGCTACTTGGCCAACAAGGAAAGAGACAAAGACAAACGCTCGACTGATCAATCGCGAAGAAGATAAGAGAAGACAAAACGACAAACGACGGGTAAAACCAGAACACAGGGAAAGAGCGGCCGGGAAGAACGAGCGGTAACCGCCAGTCGGATAGGCTGACGGTAAAAAGGGAAGGGAGGGACAAATAGTCAAACCGCAGTTGCAGCACAGCCAAGTGCAACACAACGCACGTTGACAAAACAAGAAAGCACGATAACTCCGCATGCAGCGGAGTCCGTATGTATGTAGAGCTACTAGCAATAACACCAGTAATAATAGCAGCGATAAAACGCAAGAACTGAGTAAAAATGGAGATAGCGGCGCAACAGAAAAGGCTAGGGCGAATGGATGAAAACGAAAGAGCGAAGGCAAAAGAGCAGGAACGACAAAAGAAGGGAGAAAAGCGGGCCAAGAAACACCAGAACGGGAAAGAGGGGCCTTAGAAAAGGGTTCCTTCTGTTTTTTATCGTCTTCTTCATTTCTCCCAGCCAGCATGCCTGCATCTTGTGTACAACAGCCAGTTGACCATGCTGTGGTTACGACATACATGTATCTACAACTATGCAAGGTATGCATTTCTCAGAAGCACATTTCCGTGCGTGTGCGTCGGACGCTGTCATTTCCATCTAATTACCAGCAATCAGGCAAGGCCAAGAAGGATCAAGATAGACCCGGCCCTGTCTAGGGGTTCTTTGGGACGAAAGCCCTTCTTCTTGCCTTGCTCTAGATTGATCTCGAAAAAAAATGACAAATTAGCAAGCCCCCTAGCAAGGGAAAACAAAGAACAAGCAGGAAAAAGGGACCATGAACAGAGAGGAAAACCAGAGCAAGGCAGGACAAGAGCAAAATGCGAAGTCAACATGCACACGCCGGTGCAGGAACCCGTGTTCCATGCTAGGCCCAACGCAAGACGACGAACCAGATAATCCGCCAGATAAGCAAAAAGGAAAGAAGCGTGCTTAATTTAACAGGCTGCAAGGAGAGACAGGAGCGAAAGGCAATGGCGACGTAAAGGGGCAGGGGAAGGGGACTTGATGTGCATCTCAGCATCATTTCACAGCAGGAAATGAAAACAAGGCACACACATGCCGCACACACAGACATGAACAAGCCACCAAGGTAGACCCAGACACCGCTGCGCATCGGCAATACAAGTTCATCTCCTCTTTATCTCTGAGCCAGCCAGCGAGAGATATCAATACGGCGTGGCAAGTAGCTACGCTCTGCTGTGTCACCAAGCCAAAATGCAGTCGGCAACAGGACGCTTGAAACCCGCGCCAAGTCTCGTTTTATGCGTTGCCAATGCCGACCTTCTCCTGTGGCCCGCTGGTCTCATTATCCTATACTGTATGCCCGTTCGCCATCCCTTCGCAGCAAGTGTCCAAGCTTTCAGCTGAGATAAGCTTTCTGTGAGGTATAAGTTTACAGGCAAAGATATACATGATCAGCCAGAATGCTTGGGATTGCGAAGAGCTCTCTTCACCTGTCAGAATATCAACGACCAGTTGCTTTTCCATGGTACGTGTAGTGCTACGACTAGGAGTAGGAAGCTAGTGCCTTAAGTGGTAAGAGTTGCTTGTTGTCTTTGTCTTTCACTCACAGCTCGTGTGCCCCATAGGCACCGAGGTTCCAAAAATAGAACAGGAGTCCTTCTTCCTCTACACAGGGTTTGCTGTTCATATCTGCCATGTTAGGGTTGACATAGTACTACAAGCACCCTTGTTTCGTGATAAGGAGCAAAAGGCGGTCAAGTTTGGTTTCGTCATTCAACCTCACATAACAGACCAACATACCACAAGATTCAGATACAGTAATACAGCATCACATGCATACTGCAGCTCCTGGTAGGAGTTGCGTGTTACTAAGATGACTGCATGATTGTAGCGACAACACGTAGTACATATCTTGTCTTTGATAAAACTAGACCATGTACGATCAACGTTTGCTAGACAGCCGTAGCGCGCGCAGTCGAATAGCATTGTGCATTGTTTGTTTGCTAGCACTAGCAACACTTCTTTTTTTGCCTGTGTGCATGGGATTGTGGAGCCAAAACAGCAGACATTGGCTTCGTGGCTTGGTTGACCCTGGGGGTTATTGGGCATGTTCCTTCAGCTGATCTTGTGATGGAGGCTGGCATTCCTTGGCCCTCTCGTGATGCCTAGACAGGGTAAGGCGAAGCACAAGGGAAACAGGAATATTGAAAACTATGTCGACGATGCATTACTGGAGAATGGCGTGGCCCGAATCTATAAAGCTTTGGGTTGAACAGCCTGGCCCCATTACACGCACCATATGGCCGCAAGAGCGTCCTTCCTTCGCTTTTGTTACATGTTCAGATGCGAAATGCTTTATTTTCTGGTTTCCACTTGGTCCGAATGGCTATTTGCTGTGACACTGCCATTGGTGTGGATTGGGCTGGCAGCATTGTATCGTGCGAATATGCAGGCCTATAGCAAGCGAGGCAAAGGCGGGGGATAGTAGAAGCGAGGGGCGGGGAGGGAGGAGAGAAAGGAGAGCAAAAAGGAAAAAAAGGAAAACAGAAGTGCGTGGGCTACATGTGATAGCGAATCCGATTCTCGGACCTTGCCCTGGATGCCGTTGCATTGTGCTGTTGGTGGACAAATTCCCCCCCACGCTCGAAGAACATGATAGAAGACGAGGGAGAGGGCAATTTCTCAGTTGCAGTAAGTCGAGCGTGCATTTTGTCCGTTGATTTGATTAGAGAGTGGGCGCAGGAGAAAGACATGCGTAGCCTTGAATGTTGGTCGTTGCATATGTTGTGCTTTTTGTCCCCTCCCCCTTCACCTTCTCTTTCTTGTCCCTCGTTTGTGCCCAAGAACCGATCACGTTATGGCAGCACGCTTGCTGAATGCAATAAACCAAGGACATGTGCGACATGTACCGCATGATACTGAGTCAGCAGACAAAGTGCTTGGCCAGATGTCGCATACACTCCTCCACAGGCCGCCCGTGAATTTTGACTTCAATGATGACGACGGCGGCGGCGGCGGCGACGATGCGCGTAGACTGCTGCATGATTTTGCTTTTTGTCCCAGTGCAGCGAAGCGAATATGCATGCTAGCTGCGAGTTTGCCCCAATCCAGTGCCAGCCACGTCCTATGGATCGTTGTTCTCCTTTTGTGGGCAGGAAGCTAGTTAGCCTCCATTTGCAGAGGGGGGGCCGTCAAGGACGTAGGAGGTGAGGGGGAAGCGAAGTGCAGACAGCAAGGGAGGAAGAGCGGCCACGGCCGTGGCTCAGGTGGTGACTCCTCTTCGTCTGTATTTATACCTCTAGCTAGCTGCATGCCTGCTGAACTTTGGCACAGTCCCCACGTGCAAAAAGCACCGGTCATGGGTTTCCTATGGACGGTGGAGCGACAAGTAGACGAGTTCCTTTCATTTTAGCTCCTTTTTGCCTGGCTCTTGCCCGTTTTTCTCGCCAGCCCAGCTCGTTGGTTCACTTGACTCGCTCCTTCTGCTTTTGGCGGTTGCCACTTTTCGACTTGACTCTTCCTCGTGGCTTCTAGCTTCTCGCGTTGTGCCTGGTATTACTATAGTAGGTAGTGTATAATGATGCCTGGCTTCTAATAACCTTCTTAGGTGTGGTGTTGATTCGCCCCTCGTGCTATTCAGGAGTAACTCCTCCATCCTGTTGCCCACTAGCTTGTGTGGATGCTATTTTGAACCCTTTTTTCTTCTTAGTCTCTTTCAGGACATGCCCCCTAAATAACGATCCATGGACCAGTTCCCATGTCCCATTTTGCAGGTCCTTCTCTTTTCTCGCGTTGTCCTTGTTTCGTTATTCTCCACCTTCCATCTTCGAAAGAGGGCAACGCAACATCTTGCCTTCTTGTTGGTTGGCTTCCTTCCTGTTCTTGTTTCTTGCCGTTTCCTGTTCCTGCCATTTGCATCGTCACATTGAAAAATCTTCTTTGATCTTTTCGACTCTTTCTTTTCCCTCACCATCTACACTTGTTTTCTCTTCTCTTTTCTCTTGTCTTTTCTCTTCTCTCCCTCTCTTTTCCCACGCATTTTTGGCTGCTCTACTGTTCCTTCTCCCTGGTTTTCGCTTTTCCACCCCCCACGCCTGCCCTTGATATACTATATATTGTCCCTCGCTTTGTGCCTGCTCAGAACGGCGCTCCTATGATTCATACTACCTTTGTCAAGCTGAGTGGCCGTTTGTGGCCCTGACATTCTTAGTTCCAGACCCTCTTTGTTACATTGTACTTCTTTGTTTTACTGCACCTGCTAGCTTTCACGATTTCCTCGCTTTTATTAAGGCCGCACGCCCTCTTCTCTAGCTGCTTTACTTTCTCTCCTGCCAGACATTCGTGCACTCTATCACCGTTGTGCTACAGGCTCTTCACCGCTTGGTATCTGGCTTTACATTTGACTTTTTTCTGGAAAGAAAAAAAAAACCTGCAACTCTACACCATCTTGTTCTGGCTACGATGACTTGCGACTCTATCAAGCCCACTGCGGCCCCGCACCGTAGCCGGTTTGCTCCAATTCCAATCGAGACCACTTATGAGAGCGTCCGGCTCCCCAGACCACAAGCTCTGGCCGTGGCCCCGCCAGCCTCTGTCCTGGCCTCCGTTCCCACTCCAGACTTGACGCCTGAATCATCACCCCGTGAAACTACCTCCGCACACAAATTCCCGCTATTCCCTACTGGTAATAGCAGTGTTGAAATCAGCACGCAAGACGTGGAGGAGACCAGCCATGTCTGCAAAGACTCCTTGACCATTCCACAGCCTGGACACGCTCCTTGTAGGCACCTAGATTGTGCCGGTTGTGCTAAGCAACATCGCCGTTTTGCCCCTCAGCTGATTGAGACATCTCGCCGTGCCCGGCGCATCGGAGACTCAGGTCCTGCCACAAGGCCAACCGACAAGACCGACATTACACCCTACACAAACCACATCTATCTATCACACACACGCTCCAAGAAACGGCGGAACAACGACCATAAGGAACATCGTGTCTATACCTCCGACAGAGCTCGCCGTGAAACTGACGATGCTGCCTTTTCCGGCTACCTTTTGCAATTGGCGGCCCAAGAAGTCGAAAGACAGATACAGGAGGCTGCCCTTGCCGCGTTTCCCAATGCACAGGCTAGAGAAGGCGGTGTGGCTCATTTCTATTTCCGCGATAGCGAGGAGGAAGACTCGCCGTCAGCTGGCGCTTCACCTAGATCCACCCAGGATGATGTAGGTATTGGCGGTGTAGTAGGGCCCCATTTCCATGTTCGCACCCATCGTGCACACCATGCCGGCACGAAAAACCTGCCCCGTCAGCGGAAATCTTCTGATCTGGATTGGTGGCATAAGAATATGCAGGAGCATGCGCAAAAAAAAGGGCAAGCTCAAGCTGAGGCCCAGGCCCACACTCAGGCCCAGACCCAAGCCCAGACCCAGGTCCAGGTCCAGGCTCAAACGGACACGCCCATGAGGGACTGTGCTATTGACGACGATGAATATGACGAGTTTGAAGGTATGGACATTGAGATGCCTCCCCCGGATCCTCTCTGGCTTACCACCAATCGCTCTGCATCGTGCATGTCAACGGAAAGTGACGTCTATATCGACGGCGATGACTACTCTATGTCGTATGCCCCCATAGACTATTCCTCTTCGTCCAAGTCTCATTCTAAGCCGTCTCCACCCCCAGTCATTGCTTCTATTTCCATTAACCGTGGAGACCCAGGCGGCAACGGATTTGGCGGTCGTCAATTTGGCGGCTTTGCTCGATTTGGTCTTCCAAAAGAGTCGGACGACTGGCGCCGAGCTCGCCTCGGCTTTTCTCCGCCCATGCTAGGCAAGGAAATCAAGTTCCGCATGTGTCCTTCTCCCAAAGCGTCAGTTACACCACAACCTGCTGAGACACCACAACAGCCCATATCTCTTGGTCTAGACAGGTCTTGTTACTACGAGGATGTTTCAACGCCCCCTGGGTTGTGGCGCGGGTCGTGTTTACGCACTCGAAGTAATGAGAAAACCACCTATGTACCTACTGGTGCACCAATACAAGAAATGTATCTTGCTACACCTACGGAACCCCTATCCCCATCCTATGACCCATTTTCTGCGGCCTTTGGTGCTTGTAACTCTCCTTGGCCCAAGAAAGACCAGATGTTTACTCAGAATCGTGTCAGGCGAGAGGCAGCTGATGCCCGCGCCAAAGAAAAAGACCGGATTGAAGTCCGCATCAAGGACGAATTCGACGATCTTTTCGTCACACAAGTCTTCAACTATCTCTCTCTAGGCTATCCACCGACGGCCCAAGCCTTTGACCAGGAGCTCTCTAAGATTAGCAAGGTGCCGGTTGAGGAGTTGTCGAAGGACGACGAGTACCGTATGAAATCTCTCAAAACCTTTGACAGCGAGGAGCACACTATTCCCGAAAACGAACGATGTGTGCGCTGGAAGGCGCTCAAACTGTACATTTTCGAATGGGGCCGGCAGCATCCCGATCTGGACAACTGCCGGCCAGTAGCCTGGGGCATGCAAGAGCGGCGGGGAAGCTGGGCTGTCTAGCCCAAGTCCTAGAAGGACTGCTCCCTTATTTAAATGTCCCTAGCGTGCGCGTCTATACCACCCCCAGGTGGTTGAATTAAGTAATTAGGCTTCCACTCTAGGCTGAGATCTTGGTGTATCTCGCCGCATCTCTTACTAGTTCTAGAGAAGGGCATATCTTAGCGAGCCTGAGCATTGCTGCGTCGCGTCACAAGTCTTTTTTTTGTTTTATTTTTCCTTTCATGTTGATATCCTCCTGTCCATATGCCTTTTTTTCTTTCCTTTTTAGCCTAAGTTATCTATAGCCATGGTGCTGCATGTGGTCATGTCGCGGCTTTTCTTTATATTCTTTTATTTAATATGGAGTCTCGTGAACTCCGCCAAATCTAGCGCAGCCTGGAGTTTTCGGGTTTTCGGTGTAGCTATTGCCTTTGTTTATTTTTCGCTTTTTCCCTTTCATATGACTTATCTGGTGGTCGGGAGGCAAAGGAAAGAATCCTCCACTGAATATAACTGTTTTGTGTCCAATCTAATCCAATCGCAGTGAACATCGCCAACCCAGTTCAGAGTAAATATGAGCCTGTATTGTTGTTTGCATGTGACAATGCATTGCTGGATATTGGACATACTAAATGTGGGGTGCATGACTAAGAAGACCACTTATCTAAATCGGCGTTTAGTTTCAAGTCAAGGCCAAGTCAAACAAAAGTCTGGACTGGATTGGATAGACTAGACGTATGATTATCATCAGTTGCTTCTGTTCGTTTCTTTACTCCAGCCAACTTGCAATTCAACTACTTTGCTCCCCTTTTGTTGATGCCGTATGGCTGTTTCTTATTAACCCTAGCCCTAACTCCCTTGTCCCTTTCTTTGTCCCTTCCTCTTGTTCATTTCGCAATCTCCAGCGCATTGCGCCAACGCCGAGCAAGCATCGCTCAAGTTTCGCTACTGCATCTGCTCAACTGCCCTTTTCTCTGCAAATTCGCAACCCAAGTCGAGGCCGGCCCTAAACAACCAATACCCCGAGAACAAACCAGCATACCTGGAACCCAACAATGGAGCCGTCTCCGTTGACGCGACAAGTGCAGCCAGACCAGGTGTTCAAGCCTAAAGTGGTCAAGCTATACGAGGAGCTATTCAAGGTATGAAACACCTAGGCCAACATATCACGACATAGATGCAGGCGTAAACACGCGCATTGTTTCAAGCTACGTGTCTAGATTGAGACAGACGGCGATGGACACATGCGTACTCCCTAACGTCATTGTATTAGACTTGATGTGTCTCGTCTTCTTGAGATCTTGGTGGCCATAGTTAACACATTGCGAATAATTCTCTTGATAGTCAATCGATTCCGACGCTTCTTTCTCCGACGACGATGAGCTCGACGAAAAGTCCGAGGGCTATTGGCGAGAGCTCTTTCTCCTCAAGCCTGACGGCCCTGCTCTCCGCGCTGTCCTTGCCGCCCTGCCTGCAAGCGCCTTGCTTCAGTACGAAACACGCACCCAGGAAATTCTGCTCCAGGCCATGGCTGCGCTGAAGAGTGGGCGGCCTGCTGCAGTTACTAACGCGCTCGACACACTAGCAATATTCTTCTCTTCAGTGTTGAGCAAAAAATTTTCGCATCCCAGTTCCGAGATTATAACTGTGCTAGCTGGCCTGGACGCAGTCGACTCTGTATTCACAGAACTCGTGGGGCTGTTGGAGGGCATCATGCGCAATGACAAAGACCTTGCCAACAGAGGACGGGCCATCCAGGTTCTGCTGGCCTTTACAGCAGGCGCATATCAGACGACGCTGCTCACTTATCTGATTCAGCGAGACTTGTTTCCTGCGATAATGAAGGTAAGAGAGAAATCGAAAAAGGAATCAAGATTAAGCCAGGGAAAGATGATGGGAAAAGAACAACAAGCAAACGTGATCCCACGGCTTTAACTTGGCTGGCCTGCTCGCTGACTCCCCCCCTCCCTCTCATAGTACATTCACGAAACTCCCGACTCAGCCAGCGCACTCTTGCCATTCGCCTTCCTCGGTCTGCTCGCCAACTACAACAAGTTTGAATTCCAAAACCCCTATGGCCTACGTCTTGCCGACTTCGTGAACGAGGCTCCGATCCAGAAAGTCATACGCTGCATCGGAAGCACATGCTACTCCATGCGCCGCCACTACATCGACGTGCAAGATGATTTGCCCGAGGGCTGGTCGCTGTCATCAACCCTCAGCTTGATTGGTCTAGGACGCGGAAGCAAAGCCGTCAAGAAGCCGGTCTACGATGCAGAAACGGCCAAAAAGATGTTCACAACCCTTCCCAGCGAAGAAGCGGCTGTGTTGCTGGCTACCTACGACTTTGCCCATGCAAACAAACTGTTCTGTGTTAATCTAGTCAAGCTTGGTGTCAAAACAGAGCCGCTCCAATCCTCAGACGCCACCACAGCATCAAATCCAGCGTCAACGGCCCCAGCAGCACCTGCATCCCAGGCCAAGGAACCCTTGGAATCGCCCTTCGCCAGCTATATATCTCTGTCTTCGTATCTCCTACAGCATGCATATCTCTCGCACCGGACATCGTATTATGCGCATCTGTCGCTGATGGTCTTCCGACTGCTTGTTGAGGACCCTGCTATATGCAAGCGGTTATGTAGCGCTGACTCACTTACTTCAGTGCGACTTTGTCGTCAACGGCCACCCCATCTCCCTCTAGTCAAGGCCGAGCGTGTCCTTGCTGCACATTTGCTCGATACCATAGTGGACGGAATTACTCACAACCTGCGTCGGCGTCTCGATGTCTCCCTATACACACAGTGTGTAGGCATTGTCCTTCGCCTGCTCAGCTACTTGTCACGCACTCGCACGCGGGTGACCTATCATTGGGGCGAGCTGTTCCGCTCGCTCCTGTCCCTCCTCCGTTTCATGGCACAGTACGTAGCAGACTTGAAAGACTTGGCCAATATTGACACGTTAGCCGAGCTAACCGTCAACGTCCTGGCCTTGGCTCTGTCGGCTGGCGAGGCCTTCCTCCCGTCGCCGGCAGCCTACGATGATCTCTTCTACAAGGTGGTAGAAACCGGTGACACTCTCGAAAAATTCCGCCAACTGTACCACCTCGATAGCCGCAAGAGCTCGATCAACACACTAGTTGACGTCTCAGCGCATTACAAGTCGCTGTTAGCCGAGGGTGGTGAGGCAGCTGCCTCCAAGTCGGGCATATCGAAGCGAGGCAACCTGACGGCCCTGCAGGTGGCGGAGACAATCAAGCAAGGCTATGAAACACTAAGCATCCAAACAAATGAGGGCTTGGACATGTGGGAGCAGTACCGGGAAGCTGATGAGCGATCACTGCTGAAAAAAGCGGCGCGATCAGCAGTGGGTGATGTCAGGATATTGTTGGAGCGGGCTTGAGGTTCAGGCTTGGGGTGTATGGTGAAGGTGTTCTTTCTCTATTTCTGTGCTACACGTGGACGACTATAACAATAAGCTTGCTTGTGCTTTCTTTCTATATCTAGTAGCATGTACGTCAAACCGAATCCAGACGGTAATGAAGTTGTGTCCTAATCAAACATTGCGGTATACTAGAGAGACAAAACAAAGTCTGTCCCCATGTGTCCATTCCTCCTATTCTTTTGGCAAGTCCGGGTCGACCTCCGTCCCTAGATCACGATCCTCAAGGAACCGCCTTCCCCGGATAGCTTCTGGTAGATACTCCTGCTTCACGTGGCCGTCGACGTAGTTGGGTGGGTACTTGTACTCAACGCCATATCCTAGTTCGGTCATCAACCGGGTCGGGGCATTGCGCAGGTGCAAAGGGATAGGCAGGCCAGAAGCACCCGGCTCCTTCAAGACCGCCATTGCGTTGTTCAGGCCCCGATACGCACGGGTGCTCTTCTTGGCGAGACTGAGAGCAACGGCACAGTGTGCCAGCGGGATCCTCGCCTCAGGCAGACCGATTTGCTGTGCAGCTGTATACGCGGCGGTCGCAAGAGGCAGCAGTGTGTTGTCAGCCAGACCAACATCCTCCGAGGCAATTACCACCATTCGGCGAGCAATGAACAGCGGATCCTCTCCGCTCTCTAACATGCGCGCTAGATAGTACAGAGCTGCATCGGCGTCGGAGCCTCGAACAGCTTTGTGGAAGGCTGAAATAGTGTCGTAATGCTGGTCGCCTACACGGTCATAGACTAGAGTCTTGGTCAATGCTGCCTTGATTGCCGCAGCGGTTGTCCCGCCAGGCGCAAGGGCAAGCGATAGCGCCAGCTCCAGAAGGTTGAGAGCTGTCCGCGCATCGCCGTCGGCAAACTCTGCAAGATATGTAAGCATGTAGTCGTCTATAAGATCAGTGACAGATTCTCGCGGCGACTTCGTTTTTTGCCGGTCGTCGCCAGTAACGGATCCGTTATTCTCGGCAGCTTCAGCTTCTAGACTTGGCGGAACTTCTGCTTCTTCTTCCACTTCGTCTAAGCTATCATCGAGCGCACGTGCTAGAATAGTTTTGACGTCATTACGCGTTAGTTTCGACAGCGTAAAGGTTCTACATCGACTCAGGAGCGCATTCTGTATTCTGAACGATGGGTTTTCCGTGGTCGCGCCAATAAGCGTAACCAGTCCGCTCTCAACTGGCTTCAGGAATATATCCTGCTGTGCTTTAGTGAATCGGTGGATCTCATCGCAGAAAATAATTGTCTTCTTCCCCGTCAAGGCATTGTCGTTTGCAGCCGTTTCAAACATCTTCTTGACCTCGGCGACGCCCGTTGATGTGGCGTTCATCTCGATAAACCTGGCACCCGTCTTACGCGCAATGCACCGGGCAATTGTCGTTTTGCCGGTTCCCGAGGGGCCCCAGAGCAGCATGCTGGGCACCCGATCAGCCTCTATTAACCCGCGCAGAATGCCAGCACGGCCGACTAGATCCTGCCCATGCACCTCATCCAGTGTGTGTGGCCGCATGCGCTCTGCTAAGGGGGCCGTTCGTGTATTTTTAGACCGCTTCGCCGGCGCACCATTTGTTGTCTGTCGCACCTCAACCTTGGGCTCGCTGCCATGTGGCCCAGGAGACTGGCGACCGGGGCCATCGTCATAGCCTCTTTTAGCTCCAAGCTTTGGCTGTGTGTATCCGGATACTACGGGGACCGGACGCCCTGATAGTGTGGCCTGGCGTTTGGCGCTGGGAGTTTGGAAGAAACCAGATCCTGGGCCGTGCTTTGAGGACGAGGACCCACCGCTGGTCGTCGCTAACGAGCCTACCGGTGCTGTAGATGCTGGCGGCTGGGAAATTGGAGCGGGCGACGATCGGGGGCCTTCTTCAGAGGCGTTCGTGGATGATGAGGCGAGGAAGCTCTTGCACAATGAATCGAGATGCCCGTTGATGTGGGCCTCGAGGACAGGCTGGTTACAGGCTGGACAGTCGATTATAGACATGATTGGTGGGGAGCGCGCGGGATATGACCATCAGACAGACAGACAAGAATCACAGCAGCACAAGCTCCAAGCTAGAGAGCACAGAGAGTTTTGGGTTTCCGGAGAGGGGATAGAATAGAGCCTAAGAACAAGCGCAAGCCTAAATTTCCTGATCAAGGTCGCCCGTATTCCAAGCCTTCTGTTACCGCAGTACAAGAAAATATTATGACAGTCTCTGTGACAATAGCGCTTGCATAAGCATCAGCCCCCAATGGTAGAACACAGCTAATTCTCTGGCAGTAGTTTTTCTGCACCTCAACTAAACTTTAAACAATTAAACGCGCTTCAGACGCGTGCCACTTTAACCAAGGGGAAAGACTTGGCGTGTCATTTTACATAAGCAATGACTAATTAGACCCACTCACAGTGCACCTGCGCTGCTGCTTTCATCATGGATTTCAAGGACGCAATTTTATCTTTGAGGGGCCTTCCGATGCTTGCACAAGCTTCAAGTCAGTAGTTTATGCATGTTTAAGCTATGCTTTCTAGAGGTCGAGCAGGAGAAAAGAAAAGAAATTCCGTCCCAAGAAACTAAATTACCAAAAAAAAAAACAGACAAAAAAAACAGACAAAAAAAACAGCACAAAACGCCAGCCGTATCCCATGAATTTGTGACAACACCCTTGTCACCCAACATAATCAACAAAGGAAGAAAAAGGGCAATAAAAACGGCACAGGCAAAGGACAACACTCTGACAAAAAGACACAGGGCTACAAAGAAGCCCCGCTAGAACAACTGATCTTCGCCCTGCTTGCACCAAGACACCCCGCCCCGCAAACGCCCGATTTAAGCCGAGCCCATCGCCGAGGCCAAGCTGTTGCAGCCGAAGCAGACAGATAAATACCAATATCGCGAAAGGGGAGAGGTGGGAAAGGAGAATATGAGGTGAGGAGCATCCCTCCCTCGAAACCGAATGTGCTAATCAGCTCGTCTTCATTCAATCTAAACCATAAATGACTCGCCGCAGCCACATTGGTCCTCTAGTAAAATGAGTTAGCAAATTTCACGTGACGAGTGCTTGGAAGTCAGCAACAACTCACTGATGTTGGGGTTCTTGAACACAAACTTCTCCAACAAGTTGTCCTCAACCCAGTCCATTTCGCTGCCAATAATACTGAACAACGCTTTGCTATCAATCAGCACCATGACACCATCCTGTTCGACCTTTTCATCAAACTGCCCCGGCTTGTCGACGTACTCCAGATGGTATGCTAAGCCTGAGCAGCCGCGATTGCGCACGCCGACTCGGATTAATTTGGGTTCGGGCTGGTCGAGAAGATCACGTAGCTGCTCTATAGCTGCCGGTGTCAACTTGATCGCGGCCTTGCGCGGCGTCCTTAGCCGCGACTTGCGGGCAGGGGGTTTCACTGATGGTGTCGTCGGAGAGGTGGCGCCCAGGGTCGGCGATGGTGATTTAGCGGTGGGAGTAGGGGTGTGAGGGGTCGCAATCGTAGCCGTAGTCGCGGCCGTAGCTGTAGCTGGTATATTCGCTGTCGCAGTAGCAAATGCTGTAGCAGATGGTATCGCAGGGGAATCCGGATGTGGCGCGGGAGTAGAATGAGCAGCCTGTGGGTGTAGCTCTGGCACTTCGCTTGCTTCTGCCTGTCCCAGGACCTGCGTCCGAGTCTGGTTCTCGGCCTGGATATTTTTCTGTGGAAGGGAAGGAGGGGCGGCAGACTGGCGGTCTGGTGTTCTGGATATGCTCTTGTGGTTGTTTGCCTTTGCGAGCTTGCCGGCATCCACAGAGCTCAGGGACGCCGCATTTTCGAGGGCCGAGGGCGTCAGTCGATGCGGCTGAAACGATGCCAGACGGGCATGTTGTGTCGAGCACAGACACTGGGAAAACACAAAGCCGCATGACGGCAACAAAGAAGCTGTCAAGGCAGGTCGAGCTAGCCTTGCCAGGGATCGAGATGTGAGCATTGTTTGGAAGCAACAGAAGGCGCAAAAGAACGAGGGGAGATATTCAAGTGCCAGAGATAGAACAAAGGCTAAAAAGGACAGAAGAATAAGGGAAGACACAAGAAAGTATCAATCAAGGCTCAGGCCTGGGTTATTACTCCAAGGGCTAAAGACGATGGACACGAAGAAGCTCGGCCGACGTGCGGCTGAATAACGGTGACAAAATAATTCCTAGCAATGTATGGAAATAGCAGGAAAAGGTGTAAGAAACTAATATAGGCTTCTACCGATGGCATGCGAAGTTTAATGGGCCGAAGCTGATTCACATTGCACAACCACAGGTCATTTCCAACCACTAGAACTGCCGCCACAGTTGCCCCAGTTTTAGGAACCTGGCTGCAAATTATCGAGCCTCCCGTCATGGCCAGGCTGAATAGTCTCCATAGTTGCATAGCTTTGGCCAATAAAAGACGAGATGTTTGTCACTCTCCGAAAGAGTGCTCTAACCCTAATGTTTGTACTCTCCTGAATTGCGCCGAATGTTCCCATGGGTTTTAGCCATGAAACCCAGAATGCCGCAATGCTTTCGTAAGTGATTACATAACACGCACAAAATCACGTGACACGAAAAATGCAAGGGCTGCCATGTCATGTACTCTACTCAGCCAAAGCTTCGTCTGATCTCAGGAATGTATCCATCGAAAGTTGAAATGAACACAATGATCCCCCTTTTTTTTGTGTTCTAGAATAGTTTGCTGGCTGGTGTGCTTCCTGTCAACCCTTTAACCTTAAGTCGGATCCAACACTGAGCCTAGAGCATGGCGGGCTGGAGATCAGCGCCCGCTCATAGATGTGATAGGCACACGTAGACATGCACGCACGCATGCGCATGTATACAGCATCACACTCACAGGACGCCAGCATCACAGGAAAATTCATCAGCTAAAAACAAACCAACCAAACGTCGTTGCAAACATCAGGACTGGCAGGTGTGTGCCTTGTCTCGCCTACGTCCCGCATGTTAAACACAAAAAGCTTAGCAGCAAGTTGGGTCCCTATGAAGCTGGACCAAAGAAAAGACCGCAACCTAAAGTTCCGGCCTCGAGCCGCACTCGAAAATCCATGTGCTACACTTGCACTTTGCTAACTACTTCTTTTGGCTTCCCTTGTTGTCCTTGGTGCTGTTTGGCTCGTCTCATGTTTGTCTGAGATCAAAATCTCGGGAAAGCAAAGCCCGCCCATACGCTTGGATCCAGGCTGCTTCTACAACTTTAAAGCTGCCCGTTTGTGTTCAAGGATATGCAGCCCCTTCTATTCGCATTTCGCGCCAATGGATCAAGTGGGGCAGTATTTTGTCTCATGAAGTTCCCGAATTACGCTATGGGAAAAGCCCTGGGGTGGTCTTCTCAGGAGGCACGGGGCCCCTTGCAACAAGATTGCAGAGACAGCCGCGGAGGAGGGTTCGGTGGTGTCTTGGTGGCGTCTTAGTGGCGTCTTAGTGAGCAGGCCCTTGGTCTTATTGAATAGGCAAGGCAAACGTGCCCCTGCGTCAACCTGTCTGGCTCACTAGCAGCTTTGCGTCTTTCCCCTGAATCATACAAGGATCTACAAGCTTGCTCTTTGCTAGCATGGCTTGTTATGATCTTGCACAGGAGCAAAGGCTATAGGAGTAAAGGCTTGCCTTGCCTCTCTTTTCCTCTGGTCGCTACACACTAGAAGCCTCTGGCTCTTTAATCTAGAGCCAGGTGGATTAAACTATGCAGAAAAATTCACCCATGCATGCATGCTTTTCGTCCAAACTAATCCCTGTTGCTGGATGGCCTGGTCATGAAGTATTAAACTAGCAATAAGCCTGAGACGATGCGAAATTAAGCGGAGGCCACGCAAAGACGAGACAGAATGTTGCTCGGGTATGCAGTAGAGTAACAGAATGCCTTTTTCTGTCTCCCCGAGAGGCCTATTCACACCCCTATCTATGTTCTTCGCAGGTGTGAACAAACTTCCACAACGACCTGGTTTCATAGCTTCAAACCACCCCCATTCCCTCGGAGCAGTCAACAACAGGTGTTTTGCCATGTCATATTTCGTTGCATGCCCATGGCTTCCTTAGTATCAAGGGGTCAACACGAAAGCGGAGCCTTGGTCAAGGGCTTGCTATAAATCAGTTGCTTCCCCCTCTGACTTGTCCAGTTGTTCCATCGCCATCAAGCCTTTTGAACTACTTCACTTCAACCCTCCAAACATTCACTTCTACACTCTTTGAGCTGTGCTAGCCACAAGCCGTCCTTTCTTTCAGTCTATTCGCTTCTATTTTGCCCTTTTTCTTTTCCTCTTTGCAAATCGCTCTGCTTTTGGTCAGACGATCTCACATTCATTCTTTGTATCTTTTGAAAAAGACTCTCGTACACAACATAACCCCTTTTGCTTGCCAAAATGAAGTCCTCTTTCTTCTCCATCGTCTCCATGGCCTCCATGGTCTACGGTCACGGACGTGTCATGTCCCCCCCGTCCCGTGCTCCTGGTTCGGCCTTCGAGGCTGCCTGCGGTCAGTCCATGTACAACCAGATGACCTCCGACCCCAACGGCAACATTGAAAACATGCTGCAGAACAAGGCCAGCGACTACGACCCCACCGTCTGCCAGCTTCCTCTGTGCAGAGGTTACAAGTTCGATGACAACAAGGACAACGTGCAGTCGTACACTGCCGGCCAGACGATCGACTTCGAGGTTCAGATTGCTGCTCCTCACACTGGAATTGCTAACGTGTCCGTTGTTGACACTGGTAGCTTGAGCACCATTGGCGAGCCTCTGATCTCCTGGACTAACTACGCCAGCTCACAGACTGGTGTGGCTGCTGACAACAGTGTCTTCTCCGTGGTGCTTCCCTCGGGCCTGCCCAGCATGTGTGCCACTGCCGGCAACTGCGTTTTGCAGTGGTGGTGGTACTCTGAGATTGCTCAGCAGACTTACATTTCTTGCGTTGACTTCACCACTGGCTCAGGTGGCTCTGACACTGGCACGGACGCCACTGCCCCCTCTTCGGCTGCTGCGTCGTCCTCTACATCTGCCCCCGTTTCTGTCAACACACCTGCTGCCAGCACTCCGGCTGCCCCATCCACCCTGGCGACTAGCACTTCTGCCTCCTCTGCCTCTACCCCTCAGCCCGAGTATGATTCTTCCAATGACCCGGCCATCTTGACCGCCGCCGACCCCACCACTGCCCCCACCACTGTCCCTACCACTGCCCCTACCACTCAGGCCGACCCCGCTGTCCCCACCACTACTCCGCAGCCTACTTCCTCCTGCAAGCGTCGCCGTGCTATCCGCAACTCTGGCCGCATGTACAAAGGTGCTTCTCGTTAAGGATCTAATTTTGTAGCCGATCTACAAGGGTCTCGAGTTTGGAGGTGACACATTAGAAGTAGTCAATAGTATTGATTTTTTATTCTTTTCTTCACTAGCTGTATATAAGCCGCGCTTTTTTTTTTCCTTTTTAAATCTATTTATATTACCAATCAATGCAATGGAATCGCCCTTTAAGACTAACAAACTTGAAACCAAATGGAAAAGAGAAAAGACGCCCTGATGACTCCAAGACTATTCGTGTTTCATCAAAACGTAACAATGCTCCTGCGGTCGAAAAGAAGCCTGTACTAACACGAGACTAGGGTTGTTCTGGGGTTATGCTAAGGTTGTTGACGACATCACGGTCGCTTCGTTTAGGCCTGTGTTCCACTCTGCTGTAGAAATGGCACCACTAGCTGTACGAAGTCATCGGCGGCGTCAATGAACGGTACATGGCCGGCGTTCTTAATAACCTCCAGCACAACCTCGTTTCTACCCTCTCCGCTGAAGCCATTTTGAATCTGGTCACGCATATTTGCCATCTGTTCGGGCAAATCACCGTCATTTTGGCCTGCTAACAGCAGCGCATCATCTACACACGAGCCGAGATTCTTGAACAAGGGCCGCAAGTCAAAGGTTTTGCTGGATAGGGCTGCACAGCATGCCTCGAAGCCGTCGAGGGTGGACGTCAGCATTAGAGCCTTGATGCGAGCTGCTTCCGCCTCGTGAATCTTGAGGAACTTCTCCCCAAACCAACGGTCCATCGTGCCACTGACGGTGGCTTCTAGCGAGCCAGCCTCACGGGCAGCAGCCACGCGGGAGGCAAATATGTTGGGCTGGCCGGCATTGACAGGCGATAGGCTAGTGGTACCACAGACGACAATCTTCTTGGCAACGCCCGGGTACTTTGAGACGAAGAAAATGCCAGTGGCAGCACCCATGGAAACTCCCACCCACGCATGGATGTCTCTGATTTTTAGCTGCTGGAGAAGCTCAAACACAGCCGCAGAAATTGAGTCAAAGGTGCATTCTGAAGGCGGCGAAGGAGCCGAGGAGTCTCCATGGCCTGGCTGGTTGTAGCGTAGCACAGAGAAGCCTGCGGCGTTGATCAGAGGGACGATGTTGTCCCAGATGGTGAAGGGCGCACAGAGAGGATTGGCAAGGACGACGACCGGAGTAAGGGGATTGACGGGGTCTAGGCGGTAGGAAATGACCTGGCCGTTGGCGAGGGTAAGTGTGCTTGTCATGGCTAGAAGTAGGAGGTGGAATAGAGGAATAGAGTAGATTGAGGGGAAAAAGAAAAACTGAGCAGCAAAGTCTGCGGAGATTGGATGAGCTTTGGGAAATTAAGCTGGGCTGTTCAAACCAAGCGCCGATAGAAAGAAGCTATAGATCTGAAGTCTATGGTCTGATCTGTGGTACTGGTGCTTCGGCAATTAGTTGATAAAGTTTAGGCTCAAAATTTACGTCAGTGATTGCGGGGAGCCAATCAGAGTGGGTGGGCAGGCAAACTGGCTTGCTATTCCATTACGGGAAGGCATGCGGAGCAACAATGGAAAGAACTTGCGTAGGCCCTTGTAGTATGCAAATATGCAAGTATGCAAATATGCGTGTACACAGCGCATGAAGTGTTTGATAGTTTGTGCTATTCTATATTTTGACATAGGTTTGTCTCATGTATTCCATATTGCGGGCTATTCAACTTTTAGCACCGCACTGCTTTGCGCCGCGCTTGTACGGATTTATGGCCTGGTATCTTTCCCTCCTATTTGATCCCCTTCTCTTAGTGTGTGTCCTCTGTCTCAAAGCGCACTAGAAGCGTCGAGTTGGTTGGGTGGCCGCTGAAGTCCGTCAGGTGCAAGAATGTCCAGCCTGGCACAATGTAGTGCAGCCGGACGGCGATGACCCTCAGATTGGGGTTTATGCTGAAGCTTAGGTCGGCCTTGACGAGGATGCGCAGGAACACTAGCTCGCTGTCTTCATACTCCCACTCCAGGGTCTCGTCCCACATCGGGTCTGTGGCTGGCAAATTTTCACCCTTGTGTAGGAACCCTAGCTTGTGCTGGCGGTAGCAGTTGGTCTTGCGTTTAATCGGGCCAAACGTCTTTCCCGGGTGAACCAGAGTGCAGGTAACATAGGGCTTCCAGTCGCCACCGCCCTCCTCGCCCTCGCCGTAGCCCTTCGGGGGCGCAATCTCTGATGCACCAGCAATGTGGAGTCGGAGCCTCTTCTTTCTTCCCGTCAGGACTTCACCCGAGCCGCCTGCCCGCAGTGCTGCTGGCTTCAACACAAAGCCGTCTGTGCCGGTGAACAGCGCCTCGTTTAGCTGCATACCGGCGTTGAATGTCTGCCAATTAAGGGCGCAAATCTGGGCACCGAGAGCCCAATACTTCACAGGGGCTAGATTGCGTGACGAAATGCGAGTGCCCTTGGGAAAGACGCGCATTAGGTGTCTGGCGTTGTGGCGGGCTATCTGCGCGCTAGAATGGGGGATATGTGCAGAAAGACCAGTCTGGTGTAGGTTGCGAATTAGCATCGGGGTTCTTTTGTGCACTGTGCGCCGCACAATCCATAGCTAGCACAGAATCAGCTTACCTCGGAAATGTTGATTAGATGATGATGAGGCCCATTAAGCAGCTCACCAGGGTCGAACCAACTGATGTCGCTGGGCTTGACTGACTGTGCATACACGCCTAGTTCCTCGAGTTCAGGGATGATCTTGCTGTCGTGCTCTTGCTTCTTGCGTTGGTGATACTCCTTGTGTGCCGCCTTTTCCTCCTCGTCATCCGAGCTACTGGAGCTGCTATCCGAGTCAACCCGCTCGTTGGGCACGTGGTACTCCACAATGACCAAAACGCGATGACCAAGGAGACTAAGGGGAACATGGGATTCTGGGGAGTCGCAGTGGTCCCCATGGTCGAGCGCTCTGCCCAGGAGACGCTCTCCAAATACTTCATTCATGATTTTCACGATGCGCTGCTGGCCATGTGCTGAGCAGTGGTTCTCAAGCGAAATAAGCACTGGGCTAGTTTGGAATGCAGGGTCGCTCTCAGCCAACTGGGTCTCCTTGTTCATAACATCGCGGATGACCTCACAGACTGCGCGCAGCGAAATATGCGACACCAGAGTGTACCCATGAGTGACCTTGGGCTCGTCTTTGTCTTCGTCGTTGTCCCAGGCGTCAATTTCGACGCAGCGAGAGCCGGCAGTCAGGGCAGTCTCATACGCTGTTGCTGACGATGTGCCGTATAGCTGATGGGCCATTAGGTACGTGTTGTGGCTGCTTGACACAAAGTACTCGGGAAGGGAATGACCTTGTGAAAGCAGCTCGGTTGGGACCTTGAAATGGGGCTTTTGTAGGAGCGCCTTGAGTGCAGGCGACGAGGCGCCTCCCTCTGCCTCTGTGCTGATGTCAGTGGACTCCAGCTCACCCCGGTCGACAAGAAACTGTTGCACAGCGCTACTGACGCGGAGCTCGGCCCGGTGCAGAGCTGAGTGGCGGGCAAGATGCCCTCCACCGGCTACAGTATTGCCGTCTATCTCATCGCCAACGTCATCGGCGTCTTCTTCCTTAGAGCGGCGCTTTTTGCGGCCCATGAGATTCATTTTGTCGAGGCTGGCTGCAAGAAAAGCCATTTTAGCCGGTATCAGAAGGCTTGCAGTATTCAGTCTGTGCGTGTACAAGTTCTATAAAAGGGCGGAAGGGAGCGGTTCAGAGAGCCTTTCGTGATTGTTTGCTCGTTTGAGATGACCATGGGATCTTGCTCTCATACGAAGCTCTACAGTTAACTGATTTTATACTGCGGGGGCTGTTCCAACCAACTTCCAGATGCGTGACGTGTCATACATTTCACGTCATTCTAGGACTAGGCTAAGGAAGAAAGCTAAAGCTTGATCGGTGATTTGGAGGGGCTTCCTTGAGGAATCGTATGGGTGGAATCAGTAGGGTTGTGTGTAGGGTTATAATGAGACGCCGGTTTTCCAAATTTTTTATTTCCACGGTATTTGGCATAAAGCTGCCGCCGTGTGAGAGGGGCATATTGGTATTTATTTCTTGCTAGTGTCAAGGACGGGCTGGTCTTGTTCTCCTGCCAGCGGTTCATTGAGCAACTGGATGAGACATGGAGGTCATGTGGGCAAAAGGACGGATGGGCCGATGGGCCGTGCAGACACAGACAACAACGGCCTGATGTGCTATGCGATATGCGGTATGCAGGCATGGGATGAGACGGGACTGTGTATGGACTGATATGTATCATATAGTGGAGCAAAAGGGGTGGCGGCAATGGCGGGGAGAGCAGGGAAAGGGGGGAGGTATTGAAGGTCCTAGATAAGAAGAGCGGCAAGAAACGGGCGTCCGAGTTTTGCTGCGACTTGCGAGGTGGGCTGTCACACGTCGGGTCGGGGGAAGCGTTCTGAGGGCAACTAGAAGGCGTGATACAACTTCCGGCCTAGATGTCGGCTGAAGACAGATACCCAAAGCGTAAACGTGGCTCGCCTGGTGGGAAGGAGTATGAGAAGCTTGATGCGGCGCATCGTGCTGTATTTGCCCAGCCAGCAAGAGCCTTCACTCTATAATATGAGCGACAAATCGCAAAGGATTCCACGGTTGTTCCTGTACAATCCCTGCCTGCGAGCTTCAGAGAGAGGGGGAGAAAAGAGAAGGAGTTGGCCTTGTCTGTGTGTTTTCGCCTCGGTGGACGGAGGCAAGAGCCTGTTCTCCGCCGCTGCTTCCGTGCTTCTTCTCTTGCTCGGCTGGCCTATACTTGTGTTGTTTTTTCTCTCACGGCTCTGGCGACACGGCCTGATAGCTTTGTTGTCTGTCGTGGCCCCTGCCCCACTTTGCCGTTCTAGCTGCACTAATTGGTTGTCGTCAACGGTAACAAAGTCCTTGACAAGCTTGTTGTGCTCTCATGCTCTGAGTCAGGCTGTGAAGGATCCAGCAGTTGCTTCCGTATTTTCCCTTTCGGCTTTGTTGTTGGGTTGCACTTGCATGCGCTGTAGCTGTGCGGGTTAGTCACATGCTACAGGCAAAGGTCAAAGCTGCTAGGCCCAAGTGTTGCTCCCCAAAGGCAGCTATTTGGTAGCAGTATCCCTCTAAACCCCAGGCCTGTACAGGGCCCATGTCCGCCCACCCCCGCTGTAGTCTATAAAACACATTCTAAACTGAGCTGAAGGGAGGAGCTTTGACCCTTTTGGCAACAACTCTATTTGCTCTGTAATCGAGTTGCAACCGCAACTGCAACAAACATTCAATGTTCTGGAGGCGTCCCTCGTCTCTTTTTCCCTGGCAATTGCTTCCGTCTGTCCGCCGGCCCTGCATTCCCTCTTAATTGCTCATGCTTTATTTTTTTTTGATTCGGTCTTCATCCCTCTTCTTCTTCTTCTTCTTGCATTGCCATTTATTTCTTTCCTTTCCGTCCTCTTTCTTTCCTGCACGCTTTGAACTCGATATAATTCAAGACCCCGAATACAGCAGGACTTTGCAATGATTTCATCCGCCCTCAGATCTCGTGCCGCTGCTACGGCCGCCATTCGTGCTGCTGCACCTTCTCGCGCCCAGTCGACGTGGACTGCCGTGCCCCTGGGCCCTCCTGTAAGACGTGCTATGTTGATGCTGGTGTCTTGTGTCTTCAAACCAATTGCTAACAATGGCCGGTGTCATGGTTGTAGGATGTATGTCCAAGTTGTCGCTGCCCTCCGGGCGCTTTGCCCGATACCATGAGATAAACATTTGTGCACTGCACCATCGCATCACTCTACTGACATGCACCTCCTTCTGATAGGCTATCCTGGGCATCACTGAGGCTTTCAAGGCCGACAAGTTTGATGAAAAGATCAACCTTGGTACGCTATTACTCTCATCCCCTAGGTCTGGCACCGCCGTTGCGCTATGACTAACTCTCTGCCCTCCTAGGTGTTGGGGCCTACCGCGATGATTCCGGAAAACCCTACGTTCTTCCTTCCGTGCTTGTTGCCGAGGACAAGATCACCCAGGCTCGTCTGAACAAGGAATACGCTGGCATCACGGGCGTTCCTGATTTTACCCGTGCTGCTGCCAAGCTAGCCTATGGTGACAATGCTTCGGTCCTGGAACGCACTGCCATCACACAGTCCATTTCTGGAACTGGCGCTCTGCGAATTGGTGGCGCTTTCTTGGCCCGGTGGTACCCCGGTGCCAAGAAGATTTACCTGCCTAACCCCTCGTGGGCCAACCACGGTGCTATTTTCAAGGATGCCGGCCTTGACGTTGGAACCTACCGGTACTACGATGAAAAGACCATTGGCCTTGACTTTGAGGGCCTCGTTAAGGACATCGAATCCGCGCCTGAAAAGAGCATCTTCCTGTTCCATGCCTGCGCACACAACCCCACCGGTGTCGACCCCACGTCGGAGCAATGGAGGGAGATTAGCCAGAAGGTCAAGGCCAAGGGCCACTTTGTCTTCTTTGATATGGCTTACCAGGGCTTTGCCAGTGGCGATACCACTCGCGATGCCTTTGCACTGCGCCACTTTGTTGAACAGGGCCACAACGTTGCCCTGTCGCAATCGTTCGCTAAGAATATGGTTAGTTGACAGATGCGTACATTAGAGGGCAGAAAGAAGTGCGGCGATGTGAGTACACACACATACTAACATGTTTTCCGCTCTGTCTAGGGTCTTTACGGTGAGCGTGTTGGCGCTTTCTCTATTGTCACTGCCGACCCTAAAGAAAAGACCAACATCGACTCTCAGATCAAGATTCTTGTTCGTCCCATGTACTCCAACCCTCCCGTGCACGGTGCGCGCATTGCCTCGGAGATTCTCAACAACCCGGCCTTAAACCAGCAATGGCTGGGTGAAGTCAAGGGCATGGCAGACCGCATTATCAGCATGCGCAGTCTTCTGCGTGGCAACCTTGAGAAGCTGGGTAGCAGCCATGACTGGTCACACATCACCAGCCAGATTGGCATGTTCGCCTACACCGGCCTGAGCAAGGAGAACATGAAGAAGCTGGCTACTGAGCATAGCGTGTATGCAACCCTGAATGGCCGTATTTCCGTGGCCGGTATCACGACCAAAAATGTCGATCGTTTGGCCGAGTGCATCTTTAAGGTTGCAGGCTAGATATGACAGATGATGATGAGCCTTGGGAGTAATGATAACGGGGACACGGTGTAAAATAATACTAGCCTTCCTTTGATGCAGAGATGCAGCTTTGTCTTGCATGTGATATACGTATTGTAAATGCGCAGGCATTAATGGTATTATGTGCTGGTTATATTGGTATTGGTGTGGTATAAAATCATAAATCATGAGTAGACTCTCTCTCCCTTCCGCTTTCTAGTCAAGGCGGGTAACATTATTGCATCACATACCCCAGGTAGCTGGCGGTTTGCAACGTCTGGCTCGCACCTCGCAGCTCATCTCCTTAATCTCTCCAGGTCGCCCTCAATGTCCTCCATTTGCCGGCTCATTTCGCGGTATGTCTTTGCTGCCTCACGCATGAACCTCTCCTTCCCTTCCTGGCCTTCAACACCAACGCCGTACTCCGCCAGTTCCATTTTGCGTGCCCGGAGAGCCTCTTCCAGTCGTAGCCTGGCATCTCGTAAATGTCCCCCGTAGTTTCGCAGTGCTGAGCATACCTCAGTGGAATACATCTCTTTCCGCACTCGGTGTAGTGCTAGACTCGCTTCGGCTTCGGCTATTTGCGCCTGCAATGCTAACTCAGCCGCACTGTGCTCCGCACTACGTGCTACAGCTCCATGTTTAGCTTCAAGGGCACGAACCAGCTGTGTCAGAGCCTGTGTGCGCAGCTTGAGTATATTAACGACCTCGGCCTGGGCAGCTAGGCGGGCCTTTGCAAGATCGAACTTTTGCTTCTCAAGGGATGTCCGAAGCGAGGCAACTGTTGCGGGTAGATTGACAATGTTGCGGTGGAGGTATGAAGGGTTTGTGCCGGGATGGGCTATACGGGATAGACCAAGGGCTGAGGCCTGGAGATTTGCAGAGACAAGAGGCGCACACTGTGGTAGAAGGGAATCGAGATTCGCAAGGGGTGGAGAAGATAGGAGTAGAGAAGTTGCTTCAGAGGAGAGCGGCTCGTGGGAGGCGATGAGGGAGGGGAGAAGGAGGAGCAGGTCGAGGACGTCGTCGGGAAGGGGTTGCGATGTAGACGACTCCGAAGCAGGCTCACGCCGAGCAGAGGATGGGATACTCCTAGACTGCGGCTTCTTCGGTTCTTCTTGAGGAACTGTGGTTGCAATGGCATTCGTGAGCAGGTGACGACGGGCCTCTTTCAGCCGGTGATGGTCAAGTTCCTATGCAAGGTTAGGAATTGCACTACATAATGCATTGTTTTCTGGGCTTAGATAAAGGAACGAACATCGACTACCTTCTGACGCTCAGTGGCACCCCGGGGAGTTGTGGCCGTGCCATCGCTGTTAAGCACAGCTGTGGTGAGAGTAGTATAGAGCACCTTGAAGTTTGGATTCTTTTCTAGGACGGACTCGTCTATTGGCGGCAGCATGGTTACTGACGGAGTGGCATGATCATAATAAACGTAGGGCGAAAAGACAAGAGGCCTATTGGAAAGTGAGGCGAGGGTGACTTTTGCTAGAGCCCTTGTTAGATTATTCGACTGGAAGGGCTTTGTAAAGTCATGAACGAGCTTGAGGCTGATGGCAGAAGCTGTTGAATGTAAAAGCGGTGAGATCCTACGGATGCAAGGCTGAGAGTGGGGCTGGAGACGTTTTTTGCCTTGTGAAATACCCCACTTTGATTTTTGCAGGACCAAAGGTATGAGTACATACAGCATAGTTGTCTGTAAATCCATGCAATTTGAAAATCGCAGCTTGGCAACCGAGAGTTATCAATACAGCCCTACTGATTGATACCCAGTCTCCTGACCTCTGCCGGGCTGAGCTTTGCTTGGTTGTTTGCTCTTTTTACGTCTAAGCTACGGGTTTCTAAACGAACAGACTGTACAAGCTCTGTCACAGCACCGCGACAATGGCCCGGTTACCACAGCTTCTGGGCTCCTTGGCTCGGCCGACTCTCTCGTCCTCTATAATAACTACAACTACTACTACCGCCGCTGCCCGCACCGCTGCCTTCAGCACCTCAGCGGCGCTAGGTGTCAAGACGATCCGCGCTGCCCATATCCCCAGTGCTTTTGTGCCTCCATACCCATACGGGGAGCGCACTCTGTACAAGCAGTCCAACAAGGGATTGTACGGGCTGGCACGTATTCGCTTTGGAAACCATGTCGCCAGCGGCCGCAACCCCATCAAATCGCGGCGTACGTGGAAGCCGAATGTCCACCGCAAGCGCATGTGGAGCGATGCACTTGGCGCCTGGGTTAAAGTGCGCATGACTATTCGTGTCTTCCGCACGATCATAAAGGACGGTAGCCTGGATAACTATCTACTTAAGAACAAGCCCCGTCGGATCAGAGAGCTGGGCCCCGGCGGCTGGAAGCTACGGTGGCTGGTTATGCAGACGGATGCCGTACGGGCCCGTTGGCTACAGGAGCGCACAGCGTTAGGTCTTCCCGAAAGATCGCCCGAGGACCAGGCGGCTGTCGACCGCGAGGCACAGGACATGGTCCAAATTGCCGTCGACTATGCAACGCCTGGCCCACTTAGCAGAGTCACCCGCGATCTTCTGAAGATGCGCGATGAAGAGGACGTTTGGGCTAGCAAGGAGTTTGAGCTTGGCCAGACCGAGGAGCATGAGGGCGCTGAGGTGGAGGGTGACTATGAGAAGGAGTACATTGGTGCCAATGATGGCGTGGAGACTGCTACGGAAACTGGAGCAAGTCAAGGATTAGCCCCGACCAGCCCAGAGACGCCCAAGCCGGCGCAGCAGTAGGAATAATAAGGGGAAGAAAAAAGCCAGCAGGCATCCACTGTACACTAACAACCAACACCCAATCGGCTGGACAAGTCCGGCCATATACTACGACCTCTGTACAACATTTACACTCATGTTTCTTTTTCCGTTAAAGCATATTATCCTTTGGTGATGGAACCCTTTGTTGAAACGAACTGCCATTATTAAACTTTGTTCTTGATACTTGTTCTGTCCTTGTTGTGTACCTAGGGCTAATCATTCTTATGCCTTTCCCCGTCCTTTTTTTTTTTTTCCTTTCTGTTACTCGAACCGCAGGTCCCAGCCAATGATGGGGCCCAACTTCGGTAGCTCATCAGCAACGCTTTGCACGTCCTTGTCACCTCTGCCACTAACGCAAATCACAATGTCCTTGTCCTTACCCATGGTCTTGGCCAGCTCAATACCTCCCCAGATACCGTGCGCACTTTCCAGAGCGGGAATAATACCCTCTAGTTGCGAAATAGTGCGGAATCCTGAGAACGCCTGGGCATCAGTGCAGGCAATGTACGAAGCACGACCACTGTCCTTCCACTGAGACAGCTCGGGGCCAACGCCGGGATAGTCGAGGCCAGCCGACACGGAGTGGGTGTCGGTAATTTGACCCTCTTCATTCTGCAGAATGTAGGTTCGGACACCGTGAAGAACACCCTTGCTACCAGTAGACAGAGTGGCACTATGGCGTGGAGTATCAACACCATCACCAGCAGCCTCAACACCTAGAAGTTTGACGCTTAAATCCTTGCTGAAAGGGTAGAACATACCCACGGCGTTGGAACCACCACCAACACAGGCGACAACAGCGTCAGGAAGCTTGCCAATCTCTTTCTGCAGTTGCTCCTTGGTTTCGTTGCCAATGACACTCTGGAAGGTACGGACGATGGTGGGGAAAGGGTGGGGGCCAATAGCAGAGCCGATAACGTAGTGCGTAGTCTTTAGGTCGGTCACCCAGCACCGCATAGCCTCATTGACAGCATCGCGCAGAGTCTTGGTGCCGGCAGTAACAGGCACAACAGTGGCACCGAGAAGGCGCATGCGGAAGACGTTGAGAGCCTGGCGACGAACGTCCTCAGCGCCCATGTAAACTGTGCAAGCCATACCAAACTTGGCGCAAACAGTGGCAGTAGCCACACCGTGCTGACCAGCACCAGTCTCGGCGATAATGCGTGTCTTTCCTAGGCGCTTGGCAATAAGAACCTGGCCTAGGGCGTTGTTGATCTTATGAGATCCGGTGTGGTTCAGATCCTCGCGCTTGAGCCAAATGCGAGCACCGCCAGCATGCTCTGTTAGGCGGGGCGCTATGTGCAGGTGGCCAGGGCGGCCCATGTACTCGTAGTAGGAACGGTACTCTTCCCAGAAGGACGGGTCATCAATCATCTTGCCAAAGCCCTCTTCGAGCTCAGTCAGACAGTCCATCAAGGCCTCAGGAACGTACTGGCCACCAAATTCACCAAAGCGGGCAGGGAGGGAGCCATGAAGGTTGCCCAGCTGGCCAACCAGAGCCAAGTCCTCGGCCTGAGTGTTCTTGACAGTAGCCTCAGTTAAATCAGCGGCAGCAGCCTTGCGATCCTGCTCATCACGTCCACAAATTTCAGCGCAGAACTTCTCAACAGCTGCAGGGCCCTCTGCAGGCCCATTATTTTGGAGGGTAGTGATAATCTGGGAACCAACAACGACACCTTCAGCCAGCTTGGCAAGCATATCAAAATGCTCACGCTTGGAGACGCCAAATCCAACGGCAGTGGGACGGCCACCGCTGTACTTGCTAACGCGAGCTAGAAGATCTGGTAGATCGGGGTTCAGCTTGTTAGAAGCACCGGTAACGCCCTGGCGAGAAACAACGTAGATGAAGGAGTCGGCCAGTTTGCACAAAATCTGCATGCGAGCATCGGAGGTTGCAGGAGCAATGAGCGGCACATAGGACAGGCCAACCTTGGAGCACAGGCCACGAAAAGAGATGGCTTCCTCGGGAGGCAGGTCGACCAGAATGAAGCCGTTGATACCAGCGGCTTTGCAGTCATCAAGGAGCCTCTCCTCACCGTAGGCAAGGAAGGGGTTGTAGTATCCCATGAGCAGGACAGGAACCTTCAGGCCTCTGCTGCGGGCACTCCTGATCATCTCAAGGGTGGTGGTGATGGAGACGCCATTTTTAAGAGAAACCTAGAAGCTCGGGGGTTAGAAATTGCACAGGGAAACCCCAGTAGACAGGGCAGGCTCTAGCTTACAGTGTGGGACGTCTGGATAGTAGGGCCGTCGGCGATCGGGTCGGTGAACGGCGCGCCAACCTCAATAATATCTGCATGCAATGTTACTATGGCTTTTCACCTAACTGCAAATAGTTGCGGGATTGCCGCAGACAATATTCGCAATGAATGTGCCAGATGACTCACCCGTGCCACCACGCTCCATGGCCAGTAGAACGTCAACAGTAGACTCCTTAGTGGGAAAGCCTGCAGTGACAAATGAGACCAGGGCCGTCTGCAGGTGTTGGAGTGTTGTTAGCAAGAGTCGCACTTTCTCAACCCTCCTATAGACATCTTATAGACAGAAAGAAGGTAGTCTTACCCGGTTTTGGGCCTTGCAAACCCTGAAAGTTTCGTTGATAGCTTCCATAATGGTTGATTGGATGTAGCAGAGAGATGGAAAAGAAAAAGAAAGTCTAACAATATCACCAGGGCAAAAAGTTGTTCTCCTGTGGCGGGTTGGCAAAAAAGCACTCGATAGACTGAGGAGAAGCAGAAACAAATTCTTAGGCTGAGAGCGTTCCTGATATGGCCTTTTAGATATTAATATGGAGTCAGTCAGATGCAGCCCAGATAAGATAAAGATCTTATGGCAGCATAAAGAAAGAGGGCGGCAAAATGGGTGGGCGGCAGTTGCTCAATGTTTCAGGGTAAGTTGTGGAAGTCAAAAGTGGATATCGACAGAACGCCCGGGTAGCACAAAGAAGAGGGGAAAAAGAAAAGAAAAAAGGCAATTGCAACACGAATGTTGACGGAAGCACACGTTTCAAAGTTGATGACAAAGAACGATTAGAACAGTTGAATGGATTTTTTGCTAGATGTCACAGTTATTAGACGCCCCAGTCCTCCTTTTATGCAGACAAAGCCCCCAACTAGCCCAGTTTCTTGTCTGCATTCTTTGGGTGGATTAATTTTCACAAGTATGACTAGACGCCCTGCGGCCTGTGAGCGGCCAACCCCAAAGTAGTTTAGTGAGTAAGCTAACCCTAGGCCCTAGACGGACATTCCCAAAAGAGGTAGGCTAAGCTAAGTGGCGCTTCCTATTCGTTGTCGCACATTACTTGAGTGGGATAAGTCCTTGGGATAATTTATTCTATCAGTTTCACATGCACACGTTTCTACTGTACCTGAACTTGCGTCCACTGCCTTCGCTAGGCAACTCTAGTTCTCTCCGGATCTGGCCTTCTACGTCCGGGAACTCCGTCTTGCTGATGCCGTTGCACCTCCACGCCGGGCAGCAAAGGGGTTCTTGGGCGGTGCCTTCTGTGGGATTTCGTTATTGTCGTCTGAGGAGTCGCTAGCTGGCGAGGCTTTTCTATGTCCCGCCCCCAAGCTACCCTTTTGTTCGCTTTCTTTAGAACCATTCATGGAAGCCCTTGCTCGAAAAACAGCCTCATGCGTGGGGGGCCATTCAGTACTGCGAGCTCCATGGCCTACTACACGCCCGTTCCCTCGACCTCTTGTCGTTCTCCTGGCCCGATGCTCCTCTTCTAGCTGAGCATTCTTATGTTCATCACGTGAATTGGCACTGGAATTAGTGCTACCACGCTGCCCAATCCTGAAGGCCCTTCCACGCATCTTCATCCGTTCTGCCATAGATAGAAGTTGATGAGCCGGCGTAGATACAGGTTGTTCAGAGCCATCGTGTGCTTTCCTCAACTTTTCCTCCGAAGCTTTACTAGCCGTGCGAGCATGGTCGGGGCTATGACACGGAGGACTTAGCTTGCGAGGAGCAAGAGTAGAGATTGAGGCACTATCTGAAACCGACTTTAGTGAGTGGTCTAGCTTTCTCTTGGTATGTTGGCTATCATTAAGGCCTAAGCCATTATTAGTCGAGCCATTATGTTTTGATAGAGTTGCCTTGGGCTTCGCAAGAATATCTGTTGCTGCTGGCCTTGTTGATCGGTTTGCCACACTTTTCCCTGTGTGATCATGAGCGATAGGCTCCACCCCGGTTCCGGCCATTTCAATGTCTTTATCTTCTTGTCCCTTCTCTCTCTTCTGTTTTTGGGGTTTCCTCGCCTTGTTAGTCATAAGAGTTGGAGGATGTGAATCCATAGCAAAACCTGCCCTGGGTTTCTCGACACCAACGGACGTAGCCTGATGCCTAGATTGAAGTCTACTTGGAGATTTTTGGAGCGACGATGAGATCGCGTTGTCCTGATATCCTTCTACGGCAGTCACAGTATAGGTAATTGCAGTAGGATTGGCGGAGTTATGTCTGATGGCGCCCAGACTACTAGCAATTGGTGTAGTGGGACTGGACTGGCAGGGCGAAGCAGGCCCAGATTCCAAGAGTGCAGGATCGACAACCCTCTCTAGATTGACTGAGGCTTGCACAATATCTTTCCTTGGCTTCTTCGTGAATCGTGGGTGGAGCGCAAATTCAGTATAATCGTCACTCCTATGGCGTGAGCGTCTCTTGGTAGCTTGGATAGACTTGCGCACAAACTCAGAAACTTCGCGATCGTCTAGCTGAAGGCTTTCCTTGCTAGGGACTTTGTATGGATCAAACAGAATACGGTCATCGCTGTCGTCTTGTTGATAGTAGCCCATACCAGGTAACTCGTGAAATACAGGGCGGTTTTCAGACATCATCGAAATGTTGTCACTGTCCAGGTCAGGATACATTGTGGTATCGGACTTCTCTGTCATAAATGCATCGGCATATGTGACATCTGCTACGGCCAGTGCAGCGTCGATATATTTAGCTAGCACTAAGCCGTCCCTAGTAGCAGGACTGGTGCTGGCGCTTTCTGGGGCTCCCTGGCTGAGAACCCCCTCGGCAGCTTCCTGAACTAACCTAGACTTGGACTTAGCTTGCTCGGCCTGAGCCCGCAGTTGCTGCATGCGCTTGCTAGTGTTGCTACGAGCATCCTCGCCAGTGTGTTTAAGCCAGGACAGGTTGTCCATGCGAAAATCAACCAAGCTCTCCACACTGCGGTCATCAGCAATCGGGCGTGTGTCGTGACCTAGGAGTGTCCTCTTAGGAAGATAATAGTTGACTGAACCAGCTCTGCGGCAATAGCCACAGTAGCAAATCCCCAAACACTTGGGACACTGCCAGTTTTCCATCTGCTGAACATCCTGAGGCATCTGGTCAAAGCCGCGGTAAAGAGTGCCATAACAATAAGCTTCGTTACAGCCTGGGGTTGAGCAAATCTGCATCTTGTAGAGAAATTCTTGACGGCCACACACATGGCAGCGCTTGGTACCATAGCCTTTTCTAGCTCTCATCCTAGCATTACGGCGTTTCGGCTTCTTGATGTTACCATTGATGTCAACTTCAGGCTCTGGCTCGGATTCATCTTGATGGAGCTTGCGAGCATTGAGGATGTTCTTGAATGGGCGGCGTAAAAGGCCTTCTTGACATACTTGGGCAAGCGTCTTCTTTTTCTTTCTCTTACTAACAAGCTCCAGAGGCAGTGGGGAGCGCTCCAGATCGACAAAGCCGTCATTTCCGATAACCATAGCACGCCACTTTTCATAGTTGGCAACGAGGTCATTCCATTTCCACTGCTCACACCATTGTAAATTTGAGATACAGAAGCATGATCGGCCAATAGCATAACACTCCATACAAACATCGTATGTGTCTTCATCACCATCCGCGAGGATTCTAATACAATTCTTGCAGGTGAGAAAGCGGTTAAAGATGTTGGCACGACAATATGAGCACGTGATGTTAGAGTCAAACTCAATGTATTCCACGTTTGTCTCCTGGAAGCCAAACATCTCATCGCTAAGAATATCAGCAAAGAGTAAAAATAGCCTGCGAAAATCAGACTCGAGAGTTCGTTGCCTAAGCGATGCGCCGCTAGCTAAAGGCTCGTCTGCCATATTGTCTTGGGGATCCATATGGATCATCTTCTGGTAATATTTCTGGAGGGTGTAGTATACTATACTCTTATTTTTGTACTGCTCATCACGACAAACCAAGCGAGCCTTAGGCAACGCTTCATGCAGTGCAAGCTCAAGCGTTTCCACTGTTGTCCGGTTCCAGGCCACCTTCATAGTTCTGGTCCCGCGATTCCAGACCTGGTGGGGCGCTAGGGGCGGAATGAGAATAAAGTCGCCAGGTTTCTGTTCTACTATATAGACAGGGAACGTCGCCTTCTTCCACGCGTTGATTTGAGCAAAGTGCTTTTCAATCTCAATGTCATGCCCGAGCATGGACAGAAAGTATTCACGGACAACTTCTCTATCCTTGGTCTCCGTCATAAACCAAATCGAGCTACCCTCAAGCTCACCGTCTTCTGTGTCCTTTGACGCTTCGACCATTATGTTTTGGCCTAGGCTGGCGCACATTTCTCGATGCGCAGGGGTATAGGTCCCTTCATGGCCAATGTAACACATAAGGTTCTCAGCACGCATTTGTGGAGGCAAGCTGGACATGAGATCGCCGATAGTCACTAATGAGCTACTAGCAGTTCGAATGGGGCCCCCCTTGCGCGACGATTGGGTGCCGCGATCGGTAACATTTTCATTCATGTAGAATAAATTGGGCGGTATAACCTTGCGCAAGGCTTGTTCCCACTCTGGAGGGCAGTCAATGTCCTTGAGATAGAGGCGTTGTCGTCGTTCGTCGCGGAAGTTGAGAGGAGTCCACTGGTTGGCCAACTTTCGCATCGCTCGTAAGTAATGACCCATCGTCATGGGGATGTCAATCTGTTTGGTAATGTCGCGGGCATTTTCCCCTGTGATTTCAATGTTAAGAATAAGAACACACGTATTGACACTGCCCATAGTTAGGGCTTTCGGGGCGGGATTGCAATGTACTTTTCTTATCATATTTCTTCTCTAACCATTCTACAGAAAAGATATCGCTTGGCAAGGCCTCGTTCCATTTTTCAATAACAAGTGGTCGCCCTCCTTGAATAACATGTAACAGGACAAGTTTCTCGAGCTCTTGCTGGCCTAGATTGCGGATCTGGGCAACGGAAACACGGAGTACCCATTCAAAGTTGGGCGTTGTTTGAATGAGATTGTGGAGGTCAAGGTCCGGGGGTATTGGATCGAATTTAGCCTGTGGGTGAGGCGCTGTTCGCATGGTAATGCAGAGACGGGTCTTTGTCAACTACTGGTATTGGTCGTTATGAAAGTCGAGTGAGATGGAATATGGGCTTCGTGATCAAGACTTGGTGAGATTTTGTTAGACAGAACGGGAGCGATGAATTACAAGGCGCGAAATTTCATACCACGAAACCGCCATTGGAGGAGAAACAAGAGATGAAAATAGATGCGAGAAGGGATAAAAATGGTCAGGGTAACATATAAAACGTAGGCCGTGGAGTAGATCTGATTTTCACAGAAGCCTATTCATTCTGTTATCACCATGTGATTTTGTCTTCGAAGAAAAGCCGCACGTGATGCGTTCTTGTCTCTCATTAACCCTAAGTGAATTTTAGTCCAAACAGCTAGGTAAAATAATAAATGGGACCTGTCAAAACAGCTTTTTTTATCCTGTCCTTCCTTTCATGACTGTTTGCGACTTGATAACAAAAGTCTACATCTACAACATCAGGTTTGTATACTTATGTTTTATTAACGTCTCCTTTCTAGCCCATACTACATCTACTAGGATGTGATTGGAACATTGTCTGCAGAAGTTGTGCCTTTTTAATATCTTTGTCTTGGATAACTTTATTATTGCCATAACGCTCTACCCCTCTCATCACCAATATACTGGATATATACCCGCGAATTGAGCTCATATCTTGGTTTAGAATTGTAGCAAACAGTTGGATATCTAGTCGTCATGCTCCCTCGAACTTGCTTAGGCCTAGCGACTACAGGCAGCCAGCGTCAGGCTCAATTCTGTCGGCAATGGTTCTCTTCAGTTTCGTCCACGGCTGTCTCATTTAGACGGGCACCTCTAGCTTTGAAACGCCCACAAAAGCTCCAAACATCTTTAACCGCTATCAAAACTTTGCCGTCTATCTCTACTGACCACCGCCAAAAAGCTATTTCCGCCTCTCCGGGCTTTGATTCTGATGGCCTTCCTTTGGAGTACTCGCCGCCGAAGACGGGCTTTCTTTCCATCTTGCCCAAGTCATGGGTTCCTTATGCCGAGCTTGCACGTGTGAACAAGCCCGCAGGAACATACTATCTCTATCTTCCTTGCATATGGTCTACACTTATGGCTGCTCCCATGACTACTCCTATTACCTCTCCCGAGACAGTTCTTGGGTACAGTGCTCTTTTTGCCGCTGGTGCTTTCGTCATGCGTGGAGCGGGCTGTGCCATCAATGACCTCCTGGATCGCAACTTTGATCCACATGTTGCTAGAACCAGGTTCCGCCCTATAGCCCGTGGCGCGCTTACACCCTTCAAGGGCCTGGTATTTACTGGTGCCCAGATGCTCACCGGTCTTGCAGTTCTTTTGCAATTTCCGCTTCCTTGCCTGTTTTACGGCATCCCTAGTGTTGCGCTCGTGGCCCTATATCCCCTGACAAAACGAGTTACCTATTACCCCCAAGCTGTCTTAGGCTTAACTTTTTCGTGGGGAGCCATAATGGGATTCCCAGCACTCGGGATTGACTTGCTGAACAATACAGCGGCACTAACTGCCGCTGCGTGCATATACTCTTCCAACATTGCCTGGACCATTCTGTACGACATGGTATACGCACACATGGATTTGAAGCATGACAAAAAGGCCGGTGTCAAGAGTATTGTAGTTAAACATGCTCAACATACTAAGAAAATCATGTCCGGTCTCGCTGCTATTCAACTGGGACTTCTCACGGCTGCTGGAATTGCTGCGGGCTCCGGTCCCGCTTTTTTCATTGGTAGCGTTGGTGGTGCTGGCGCTACTCTCGGCCTCATGATCAAGAGAGTCAAGTTGAATAACGTTGAAAACTGTTGGTGGTGGTTCAGAAACGGATGCTGGTTTACTGGTGGCGCTATCGTAGCCGGCCTGGGTGTTGACTACATGGTTCAATGGTTCGATCGTAAGCAGAAAACCGATGTGCAAAAGTAGATCTTTGTGCTCTGGTTAAGCTCCGGCTTTTATAGGGGTTCGGGTATTTTGGGACTTGGAGTTGATATCACTATCAACATCCAATATAAAAAGCATTTCCACTTCACTTTAATAGAATATGAAACCACATTGTCCACACTATCAACACCATTCGTAGAAGCGTTATGGAGCAATATGTATACATTATGATAACAACATGCATGGTCAACGTCCAGGTGGTGTAGAATTTCACAGGTAGCGAGAATTGAGTCGAGCCGAGAGTGGGTTTTGTTCGTTTCTTTGTTTTTTGTTCGTAACAGGCTTTTGAACCCTCTTTTTTATTTTCAAAGGTCATCATTGCCCATAATCCGTGACTATCGGCATCCTAACCTGCCATACCGAAATGCAAGTAACCATTGACTCCCGGAGAAAATAAACACCCCACAGCTCAACTTTTGTTGTGCATCCCGTTTATGATCTGGGCTTCTCCTTCTTCTCCTTCCACAAGGCCATCAGACCGACGCCGGAAACCTTGACGACCTTGAAACGGACACCGGGAATATCACCCTTGGCCTTGCCCTTGCGACCGAAACCAGCCAGAAGGACCTCGTCGTTTTCATCGACGTAGTTCAGGCAACCGTCGTTGGGGACTGTAGCATTGCTTTGGTGTTAGATTCATGTCTATACAGATGTTGCATTCTCAAGGTTCGTAGGTTACCAGCGCAAAGTCGGAACCGTTCTTGACATTTGGCACCAGTAATCGACTTGTCGTGGGTTGTTTACGTACCGAAAGCAGTGACCTTCTTGGAGTTCTTGATCAACTGAACACGGACACACTTGCGAATAGCGGAGTTGGGCTGCTTGGCCTCAACACCAATCTTCTCCAGAACAATACCCTTGGCGTGAGAGGAGCCACCAAAGGGGGAAGACTTGAAGGCAGTTCCCAGAGCACGCTTCTTGTAGGCCAGATCGGCCCACTTCTGATCTTTGCGGTTGGTCCGCAGCTTGCGGGCGGAGTTAAGACCACGAGGCATTTTGGCTGTTCGAAATGTTTGTTAGCAACGGTTGTTATGCTGATATGCCTATGTTATGTGCGAGAAGTGTATTTCGATTTGCGATTTCGATCCGAAGCGAGAGAGAAGATAAGAGTACAGGCGTAATTGTATGTGATGGACGTTTAAATAGGTTTATAAGTGTGGTGATGATGTTTATCGGTATCTCAGATTCGATAATGCTGAGAGTAAAATTTGAACAGGTGACTTCGGAGTGGATCGTGGATCGAAATGCAATCGCGAGAGTAATTCGTATTAAATCAAAAAAGTCATAACGTACCGGTTGAATGTCGTGGACGGCTTAAGATGATTTGGTAAGAGAGGTAGACCGGGACTGAAAAAGTTCACCAGACGGAATGATAGGACTTGATGGAGGCTTGCTGCCAAGCGTCCCGCAACTTTTGGCTGTAGGGTCAAAAAGCCCTATTGAGACAGCCAATTTCTTGCACTTTGGCCACTAATTTTTGATTTAGTGTGTAGTAGCGCCACAAACTGCATTTTGTGTGGGTATGGTGCACGTGATGATAAGATAGCAGAGCCGGAAACGCATTTGTCAGATGTGGCTGAACAAGAAGTGGATCTTTGTTTTCTCCATTACGACACTCTGGACCAGTTCTTCTCTTTCTTTTGATTGTAAAGCTCATCTACGTCTACCATGCTTACATTGTCAGGGTTAGCTGTCTAGAACCCGCAAGTACACCAACTCAGTGTATTCATTGACTTTTGGGCAAATCGCGTCGCAGGTCAAGGCGCCCCAAAGAGGTCCCCAAAGAGGTCCCCAAAGAGCTGGTTTTCTTGGCCATATATCAGTCCTTATCTCCGCGATCACATGGTCAAATAATAACGTAGTCATGTCTCTTGTTCCGAAAGTCAAAGGTCAGACGTCTGCGTCTGAGTCCTTGGTTCCTCGGTCACCTACATCTCCATCTACGAGATCAGTTCCTGCTTTAGCCCTGGCTCCAGCTTCAACGTCGACGCCGGGACTGGCCCCCTCACATACGTCATCATTGTTATCCCAGATTGGAAAAACCCCAACAACTCACATACCATCAGACTCACATCCACTTTTACACTCACAACCTCAATCATACTCACGCACCACACACCACCCTCATACACACACCATTTCACATTCAAGGGCCGGATCAGGTGGAGATAGTGTTTCTACCCCGCAACGAATTCGCAATATGCCTTCAGCTTTAGAACGCGACCGGTCTGACGCGTTATGGGCTGAGATGCAGGATACCTTGGAAGAGGTCGAACTATCGGCTAGTGGCAGCACACATGTCTTTGGGCACGACCATGACAAAAGACTAGCGCAGCTACGCGCAGAGCAAATAGCCCTTGCGCAGGCCTGGGCTCGCAGCGAGGCTGACGATGCTATCGACGTCAAGAAAAATAAAGATGTTAAAACTCCAACCTCCGGGCTTGCCGAAAATGCGCGAGATGCAGATGGAGGGGGGAAAAGCATTGGATCTAGTGCACAACGACCGTCGACAAGCAGGGTTACAAATGAACAACTTGGAGCAAAACTCCAAGAAGAAACGGAAGTTGACATGATGTTGGCACGAAAGCGTCGTGAAGCCAACGACATCTACTTTGACCGAGTGAACAAAGGTGTATTAGATGTGGTTGCTAAGCTGGGTGATGTTGCAGCAGCCATGAGCGTTGTTGAGTGGGAGAGCCGGTCAATCTGGAACGATGGAGGAAGCGTTCAAGAAAGCAACAAGCAATTGTAGAGTGCAAACTGTATATTGTTCTCGCCATGTTTTATTCAAGGAATCATCAAGCTAATGCACTACATGAAGGGGCTGATAAGACCCTTCACGAGTCAAGGCAGGATTGAGGCTAAAGCAATACAAAAGCGAAAAAGCCTCTCACATCCGACAGCTGCCAACTAGCTACTTTCAGCTGCCACCAATCTATTTTTACAACGCTTTAACTGAACTGCTCCAAATTGGTCTCTTATCTCTTAGCCTCACGTCACCAGCATCCACTTCACTATCTTCACTTCACCCACTCTGCATTTTCAAACGGGACGAACTACATTCGGTGTCGTCAAACAAAGAAATAGCCCATTAAAGAAGTCATCATATTTGGAAACCCAGCACTAAAAACTGTTGACAACATTTTTTACCTCTAGCAAAAGTGTCAACTTGCGCTACCATGCGTCCTTTCGTCTTACTAGCTACTGGCATTGCCATCTTTCAAGGCGTTTCTGCCTTGGATCTAGAAAAGGTTGTCATGGTCACCTATGAGGACAATGTGCCTAATGTCCAAGCCTTGATGAAGCAAGCTATGGATCTTGTGTTGAAAGCAGGTGGTAAAATTACTCACCACTCAACTTTATACTCGTAGGTTCTTTCTTTTCATGCGTCCTCTTCTACATGGCTGCAAAGCCCTTTTACTAACTGTTCATTATCTTCTCCCTCTAGTGGCTTTTTCGCACAAACATCGCGTGAGGTTGCCGTGTCTATTAAACGTTTAGGTGGAAGTCACGTTGCAGTTGAACTTGATGGCAAGGTCGTAACTTATCCAGAACTAGAAAACTCTTTGCATCACACTGACCTCGCACACGATTTTATGATTGAGGAGGGCCTTAACACTGAGTGAAACATTGGGCTTGCATTCAGCATATCCCCCACTTATTCCCTATTCCTTGGGACTAACAGTGTCCATAGCGCTAGGTCAACAGTCCAGCTTCTAGAAGGTCGATGTTTTAATTGAAACTTTTTCTACATGAAACTCAAGACATCGCGTTCTTTTGCCAGATGATACTGCATTTCTTCTGAGCCATCACCTGAGCTTGTTGGGCTGCAAGTGGTGTACTGCTAAGCAGATCATTCCATCGCTTACACACCCGCGGCACTTTATCTTATTTATTAGGGTTTTCCAATCCTGAGACGGGCTTTAGGCTGATCACATGAGCAACACCTTTGACCTCCATCTTCTTTCGTTTGTGATAGTGATGGTGATGACTGTTGATGGGAATCTTTAAATCCGGAGGCTTCTAACTTGGGAAAAACTACTAGTCTTCTTTGTTCTTTGTAGATTCGGCGCCTCTCTTTGTCGGCCGCGCCAAGCCAAGCTCGAAGTGCTAAATGCTTTGTTTTCTTGTCCTGAAAGGACACAAAGAGTATAATGCGAGAGGGACGTTATGCTCATGTCATGCCCATCAGTTCCTTGTTATTGCGCCACTACAACAAAGCCAAGGCTATGGCTCTGCTTACAACGCCGCTTGTAATTGACTGAATTCAAAGAGTCTAAGTACATCTATCAAAAGGGCAGATATCGCCAGGACAAAGGGCAGACGAGATCTCCCGTGTCTTGTGTGTGGGCCGCAAGACAAAGGAAAGAACGCTCTACATCAGATTGCGACTTCCTTATTTAGGACGATGCTTCTTTCCGATTTGCTACCCACTGAAAACTCTGCTTCTCTCAAATCCTCGACTTCTCTTTTCCCCTGAAAATATCATACATCTCCCACAAACACAAATACATTTTCTCTATCAAGGGAATCACCAGACACGCCTTTTTATCAGCCAACGTGCTGGTCTTGAGATAGTTGGAGTACTATTCACGGGTCACTTTTTCTTCTTCCAATAAAAGCTTGGTCCTCTTTGAACCCACCAATCCTGCCTGCCCTTAAACCACTCTAGGCCTCATCTATCTTCTCAACAGGCCCCCCTGGCACTCATCGCCCAAAGCACATCATTCTCTAGCTATTCCCCAGAATTCAGAGTTTCAGAAGGTTGTAGCGTTCTGCAAAGGGTTTGGGCAGTTCCGATCCCTATTCAAACAATTGCATTTTACATGCTACAGATGTAATTTGTTCCCCTCATTCACCTGCTCAAACACAGCCAGCCTAAAGCCTGTCGGATCTTTTTTTACTTCATGAAATCTATTTGTCTCTATGGTTCTTCGTTACTAAAGGTTCTTTTGCGGCAGCAGCCAATTTCTGCTCTTTTTCTCTCTTTGAATCTTCAGCGGTGAAGAAATTCGTTGTCGGATCTGGTATCTGGCTTCTTGGTCATCAAATCACCCAGCCTAATCTAGGCTCGCTGTATACCCATTAGCCTGTGGTTCATTTTCCCCCTCTCGTTCCTCTTTTTTTTTTCTATTTTCCTCCCCAACATCCCTTGTCTTGCTTGAATTTAGCTGTCTTTGTGCAGAGAGATTTCTAGTTGCCTACCAGGCTATTCGTTTCTTCTCTACGGCCAGCAGAGCATTAGATTCTCCATCATGATGCCCATCACGCTGTCAGTCGAAGAAGCGCTTGTGGAATGGGTAAGTCCTGATTTTCCTCGCCATACTGAAGTACTTTGAAGCATGTGATGGACTCGGTGTAGCTGGAGGACAGATATTGACACCACAATCACCATCACCAACCATCACATGCCATAGCCTGAATTGCTCTTTCTCCCTCCCCGCTTCTGGCCTCCCACCGCTGTTTGCTCAATGTACTAACACCTCTTTTATAGGTCAACAAGGGCTTTCACGTAACCTCACCCATATCCTCTCTAGCTGACCTTGTAGATGGCGTGACCCTTTCCGAAATTCTCCTCGACCTCGATTCCTCATACGATGCCAGCGACATTGATAGAGACCCGACATCCTGTGGCCGGTGGCTCACAAAAAAGCGCAATCTACAATCTGTACATAGAGCTCTTTTCCGTTTCATTCATCGTGAGGCTCCCGACATCGAAGTTCTCTCTCGTCTTATAGATATCCGTGATATCAGTGACAACCCAACTTCCGATGGCATTGCCCAGGTACGACGAGCCCTCAATACACCTCCTATGGCTCTTAACACCAAACTAACTAGAATTTACTTCAAGCTTTTATACATTACCATTGCTGCCTCCTTTCTCGGTCCTGATCCTGAGAAATATGTCGATCGTCTCCGAGAGCCTGGTCGCTTTACTAAAAATGTCATGTATCAAATTCAGCAAATCATCATGAGTCAACAAGAAACGGTCCAGCGGGAAACCCAGGTCGCCAAAGACGCAGAATCATTAGAAGCTGCTGCCCTTAGTTCGAGAGACACCGCCCTTGCTCACGAAGAAGAAAAGATATCCCTGCTTGGCCAGCTTGACCTCGCCCGGAAGTCGCATGCCGACACAATGACAAGGCTAGAGCATCTACAAGATAGTTATGAAGCTCTTCGGTCAGAAGAGGCTCGGCTTCAAAGGGAACTAGATGTTTTGCGGAAGATTACCCAAGACGGCGCCTCTGACTCTCAGATTATCAAAGCCTTAGAAGACAAAATCAAGGAGCAGGATGAATTGATTGCCAACCAAGAATCTCAGGTTGAAGACGACCGTGTCCTCAAAACCAAGCTAACCAATGAACTTAACAGCCTTCGCCAAAAGAGCGAGCTTGCTGAGCAACTGGACGATGAGCTCAAAGAACTCAAGTACCGTATGGAAGAACTCAGCCGTAAGGCCAATGCTGCCGAACGTTACAAGCAAAAGCTAGAGGGCCAGCAACATCTTCAGCGGGAGGTTCAAAATCTCCAGTTCGAAAAGGACCAACTTCAAGAGACTTTGAAGGAGCACGAAAGGCTCATCCTACGGAATCAGGCTCTGGAGAAAACACTGGCTGAGGTTCGCCGCTTGCACTCGGCCGCGGAAGGTGAAGTATACGAGCTCACTACTCTGAAGCAAACGCTCGAGGAAGATATTCGAGCATTCCAGCACCAACTCACACTAATGGAGGAGCGCAAAAACCACGACGAACGGTTTATTAGCGAACTGCAAGAACAACTCAACAATGGCGAAACACGCCCTACCGCCCTTACTCCCAGTGGTGCCACCAGTGGCTTTAGTCTTGAGGACGAACTGGAGGACGCCGGAGGCTCTCAACCTAACCTACAGCTTGAAATCTCGCGCCTTAAAGCCGAAAACACTCTTCTTAAGAAGGGTCTAGGTGGCTCTTCTGAGGCGTCTCATGTGAAAGAGGAGCTAGAAGAAGAACGCCGCAAGCACATGCGCCTCAAAGAACAACACGATGAGATCATGACCAAGCATGCTCTTGCCGAGGACCAGCTAAGTTCGCTAATTCAAAAAGCTGTCGATGGAGGGTGGGATTCCTATGTTCCAACGTATGCACGAGGGAGTGTACTAATTGAACATTACTACAGTGACGAAGCTTTGAAATACCTCTCTGATCGTCTCAAGAAAACCACGGCCGAGCTCGAAACCGAGAGGATTAAGGTTGAAGAGCTAGAGAGGCTTGTTTCTGATAAGGAGCGCGATCTTCTCAGTGCTCGCACCGACTTGTCTATGGTAGATAAAGACGCTCTCCAAGGCTTGGAAGAGCTCAAGGCTGCAGACGAGCTCATCTCCAACTCTCTCCGCACAGAGCTAGAAGCTGCACGTATTCGGCACACTAACAACCAAGATGATCTCGATCATCACCGCCGTCAACTTATCGAGGCTCTCCTTGCCAAAGATCGCTACCGCAAAGAGGTTGAGGAACTTCGGGCCAATCCCGAGATGGGCCATGTTGAAGGTGCTGTAGCCGAGTCAACCAAAAAGGCCAATGAAAAGGTGGAAAAGCTACGCGACCGTCTCAAGCAACGCCAAACAGTAAGTGGCACTGTTGATCCCAATGGACTCTCCAACAAACCGCAAGGTCTATACCGTATGCAACCATGCAACAACTTCACCCCCCTATCAAAAATGCTAGCAAAGCCATTCCCCCCTAAACGTGCCATGCTTGGGCATTCATCTCGCTCGACCGGGCAAGTCGCCTTTGAGTGTGTGGGCACTACTAGAAAGAATGTTGAAAAGAGACCTATATTTAAGTGGGCTAGATTTTCAATACCACTGAATTGAAAACCTACGAAGCAGTCTTTGCAAACCTATCGGGGAAAAGGCGTTATGGTGGCTCCTTTCTTTTCGGAGTAGAGCATAAGCGCTAACATTTTGATTCGACTTTTTTGTGTTCTATAGCAACTCGAAAAGGCCGAGCTCGAGAAGCACGAACTACAGCGCAAGCTCAAGGCAGCGCTGGACGGAGAGGCTCTTGCAGAGCAGAAAGTAAGTTACAAAGTTTCGCTATTTGTTTTATATCCAAGCTATTTTTCTTTTGGCATTTTCTTTTCTCTTCGGCTGTCCAAAAGCCTCGCCTGTTTACTGGCTATTGTCATTATCATGAGCTATTTCTCACTCAATCAGTCCCTCAAGCTAAATCACATGCTTACACAACCTTTTACTATTTTAGGCATCATACGAAGCCATTATCAAAAACCTTCTGCGCGAGAACGCTCTTGTCACCACGGCTTGGTACGACATCAACAGCCGCGTTCAAAGCAGCCATGTTGTGGTCCAAAGACGACAAGATACGCCTCACAGTTGGATCAACAAACAGCGGCACATGGTCAACAACGGTAAGCCAGCTCTTATCCCTCCAACTGGCTGATCTTTGCAACACCTTGTAATGAAAATTTCAAAAATAGCCCGTAGAGGATTGATTGGTTCCTGTTTCTAACAACTGCTTCCTAGCCACTCCAAGGCGTTAAACTACTCGCGCTCAAGTCATCAGTTGAGAATAGCGGCCTTTCACGACTCTGGCTTTGGTATCTCCCCTTTACTTCTTCTTTCTTCCCTCTTGGCTACATTTGGGGCTGTGGGCTCTATGTCTCATCTCTGCACATATACTGCTCCTCTCTGTGTTCTCTGTTCTCTCTGTTGGATGTACACTCTCTGTACTGCTGGCTATTGTCGTTTACGCTTCTATGTATCACCGTCCTTTTCAGTTGAGTTCAGCGGATTTGTCCCTCTGGATGAAGTTTTCTTTTCTCTCACGCACACTTCTGCATCCCTCCCATTTTCTTTCTCCCTTTCATACTGCACTCCAGCATCGTCGCTATCATTGCCAATACGCCCACAATCAACATTTCCATCCTTCTTTTGTTCATCCCCACCACACTGTGCCTCTTTGTCCAAGATGATGCGCCAAGTGTCTATATCCCTCCTTGTTTTCTTCCTTGTCCTCTCCTCTCCCCCGTTTTGTCTTTATTCCTGGTCTGCATATACTCTGTTTTTGTTGTTTTCTCTTGCTTCGTTTACTTGTACATCCATCCATCTAGTGTAAGTTGGGGGGGGGGCGGTTTTTGTTTACGTTTGTGTGTTAGCCGAATCGCCAAATCTACGGAGTTCTTTTTTTGCCCTGCTGTTTTTTTGTCGTTTTTACTAGCCTCATTTTTTCGGTTTGTTTGAATGGGCTTCCTTGACATTGGCCTGTTTTCTGTGTTTATTTGCCGTCTTGTATAGACCAAGAAAACAAACACCATTTTTTCGTTTCCTTTTTTTCATTTACACCTTTCGTCTTGCTCCTTTCTAATTCATACACATCAAAATGCGGGAATGCAGTGCCCAATATCTCCATAACATATCCAAGATAATTTTACACAACAAAAGATAGGGGTCGGTTGATTCATCCAAGACAAGAGGAGGGAGGTAACATCATTGGTTTTCAGGGCTAGGTAAGAAGAGTCAAAAAAGAAAAGGAACAAGACCTGAGTCTAATTCTTGAAAACATTGAGCACATCCTTCCACACAGCACTAGGCGATTGGCTAGCGTCAATGCCAGACCAGATGCCGTTCTTGCGGTAGTAGCCGACTACAGGGGCAGTCTGCTTATGGTAGGTAGCAAGGCGCTTCTTGAGAGCCTCAGCGTTGTCGTCGCTGCGCTGGATCAGAGGCTCACCAGTAATGTCGTCTTTCATGTGCTCTTTGGGAGGGTTGAAGGTAGTGTGATAAGAGCGACCCGAAGCGGGATGGACGAGACGACCAGTGATACGGGCAACAAGCAGAGAGTCATCAATCTTCAACTCAATGGCATGCTGCAGCTTGAGGTTGCGCTCATTGAGCATGGCATCGAGACCCTCGGCTTGGGGAACAGTTCTGGGGAAACCGTCGAGGATGAAGCTGAGAGGAGAAGGAGTAAAAAACGAGCGTTAGTTAAAAAAAAGAACATGCCCATCCCATCATAATGAGACGCCGCCATGAAACATGGATGTAATTAGCAAAACTTACCCGCCCTTGCACTCCTTGTTGTTCTCAAGCTCGGCCTTGATCATTCCAATCATGATGTCGTCACTGACCAGACCGCCAGCATCCATGATCTTCTTAGCCTCGATACCCAGAGCAGTCTTCTTCTGCACCTGGGAGCGCAGCATGTCGCCCGTAGCCTGCAAGGGGCAAGACGCACGTTAGCAATTGAATAATATGTGGTGGTAAATGAGTGTTTAAACGGTTCGATCCGGAAGCAATTAGCATAGCTAATAGCCAACTTCGATTGTCGAGAAGGGGAAAAGAAATGATTAATCATACCAAGTGGCAGCAGCTGAACTTTTCCTTAATCTTAGGGGCCTGGGTGCCCTTGCCTATAAAAAAAGAAGCTGTCAGTTACAAAGAAGAAAACAAAACATGATGCGTGGCCTCTACAAGGAAAAATATCGCGAGCCTGATTAGCGGCGCAAGCCGGTAGCAGCCGGCGTGAAAGGTTTTATTGATTTGTGTGACTTTGTGTGTTAGACCGAGGACTAAAGCTTACCGGCACCAGGAGGACCGATTAGAATCATGCGAATAGTCTCCGAGCTGGGCTTGCCAGCAAGACGCTCTTCAAGGCGCTTCAGGCGGCCATCGAAAGACTCGACGACGCTGCGCAAACGTTGGATCTCGACATCAGCCATTTTGAGTGTGGTTGGGTGGGTTTGTGTGAGAGAAGAAGTGATGTGGAGAATGGAGGGAAGAAAAAAAAGCGTTGAGCCGGGCAAGATATATCACAAGGGATTTTAGCAGCTAAGAAAAAAAAACCGTGAACTTATGGAAAGGCAGACAACTAAACACCATAAAACCAAAGATTAAGTAAGGGCAAAAAGAAAAGAAGCAAGAAACTGATATCAGAAGGGAAAAAAAAAAAGAAAAGAAAAAGGGAGGAGGGAAAAAGGAGAAAGGAAAAAAAAGAGGTCGTTGTGGGCTTAAAGGACAGTTAAGAAATAAGAACAGAGAGAAAGTATCACAGTCACCAGTGGAAGGAAAGAGCAAAAAAGGGCAACAGCAACGTTTAAAGACGAAGGCACACACGCAAGTAGTAACTGTAGAGATCAAGCACACATTCAATGTAGGAATTGCAAGAGACAAACGTTGCCAAGGCGCAGCGCTTGCTGTAAGCCAGGTACAGGTCAGCTCAATCAGGAAAGAACCGAGCAAAACCGGAGCAAGAGCAAAGGGAAAAAGGACATTCCTTCTAAGTTTATCAGAGCAAAGTTTCCTTGTGTCCTCCCTATACAATAGGGAAAAGATCCATAGTAATTCATTCCTTCCAGTTCGGGGGTCTCTGCAGCCTTCTATTTGGTTCTAGAGCGCAGGCAAAGGCTGAATAAAATAAAATATGCAACATAGAGATGCCAGCATACGACATCAGCACAGATAAGGTGTGTGGTCTCAGCCTATGCCGGCCAATTTCATGTTCACATGCTGTTGTCTTGTGATACCATAGCTGCAGCCACCATGTTTTCTTAGCGTTCCCCGAATTCGCCCTTCCGCTATTCCGTTACGATGTCTTCCATTGCAGCGGGCGACATTGCGAGGGAGCGCCATTACCAAATTAGGGTCCATGTTTAACCCTATTACCACAAGCTTCTAAACCCTTACTTCCACTGTCTGTTTAGAGGGGAGGGCCAAGCTCAAGCTCCCCATAGCTAAGGTCCCACCTACAGAGCCTTGATTGGTCAAAAGAGTGCCCGACAGGACCAAAAGGCCAAAAGGCAGCCTTGAGCATACGACAGCACCTGCCAAACACAGCAGCAAGTCCTTTTGGTAGACAAAAAAGCGGCAGACATACACACATGTACCACACAGCAAGCTAGTATTCGGGGGCTCTTGAGAAAACATAGTTCCTGTTGTTCTGCCTTGATCTCGACCTTCATCTTCTGGCCCTGCCTCAATCCTTGCACATTGACTTTTCTTTCATCCCGCATTTGACCTACCAATTGCTTCTTGTCCCAACGCTCCACACACATACAAAACACTATCTACAAGGCCGCAAGCTATCTGAATTCACAATGCCGGCGACTACAACCACGTCCGAAACCCTCTCGCTAGCGAGCACTACTGTTTCGGTGGCACCCATGGTGCTCCTTTCTGTGGTTGACCACTACAACCGTGCTGTTGCCCCCGGCTCAAGAAAGCGAGCCGTTGGAGCTCTGTTGGGCCAGAATGATGGAACTACTGTGCGTGTATCAAACAGCTTTGCTGGTGAGTACATCCCATGGAATAGGGACAGCCATCTAGGCTATTCTGCTAGGGAGGAGAGGCACTTGCTCTTGAATACATCGATGACTAACCACGGCTTTTCGCCTTCGTAAAGTTCCCTTCGAGGAGGACGAGCGCAACCCGGATGTTTGGTTCCTTGACCACAATTTTATCGAGTCGATGAACGAGATGTTCAAAAAGATCAACGCGCGTGAGAAGCTAATAGGCTGGTACCACTCAGGCCCTAAGCTGCGGGCTTCTGATCTGCAAATCAACGATCTGTTTAAGCGGTACACTCCCAACCCGTTGCTCGTTATTGTCGATGTTCAGCCAACGGCCTCGGGTGTGCCCACAGATGCGTACTTTGCCATTGACGAAATCAAGGACGTAAGTCTCCCTGGTTATAATTTCTCTCTATCATGCTCATTTCCCTTCTTGCTCTGTTTATTTCATCTCGTATCCCGTACTAATTCACGTCATCCTCTCCCCTCTCTTTGCTTCAGGATGGAACCACTTCGAGAAAGACTTTTGTCCATACCCCGTCCACCATCGAAGCCGAAGAAGCTGAAGAAATCGGCGTCGAACATCTTTTGCGCGATATCCGCGACGTTGCCGTCGGTACCCTCTCGACCCGTCTCACAAACCAGCTACAATCCCTGCAGGGCTTGCACTACCGCCTCCGCGATATCAGCGCATATCTCAAGAAAGTGGTAGACGGCGAACTTCCTGTCAATCACACCATCCTGGGAAGTCTTCAGGATGTCTTCAACCTATTGCCCAATCTAGCATCCCCCAAGGCTGGAGACGACACAAAGAACGCGGGCGCCAGCGAGCTCCAGCATGCCATGAGCGTCAAATCCAACGACCAACTGATGGCTATCTACCTCAGCAGTCTGGTTCGCGCCATCACTGCTTTCCACGATCTGATTGAAAACAAGATCCAGAACCGACAACAGGCGGAGGAGAAGGAGGCTGCCAAGCTGGAAGCCGAACGTGAGAAGCAGGAGGCGGCGGCCAAGGATAGAGATGGAGAGAAGAAGTCTGAAGGCCCTCAGATGTCGCTAGACGGCAAGGATGCGCCGCCAGACACGAACAAGGACGGTGATAAGAAGAAGAAATAGATGGACGATGGCGAGTCAGGCATCAGGCGAGATTTTTTGAGTCCCGTCCCGTGGTAGAAGTAGTCGTAGGAGGGCGGATATGAGAATGGAAAGAAGCTGACGATGATGACGAGGGGGAGACTCGAGACTCACAGCCACCGAGATGACAGACTCATCAAGAGAATTTACTTGACTTGGGAATGGGAGGCGCAGGCGTTTTCATGTTATGCTAATGTAACACACATACAATCGATACACGGACAACACGGACACCAAACGATTCACTGCATGTTAATATGAAGTCAAGACGGGCCAGTCCGAGTCGGACAAGTACCGTGCCAGTCCTTGGGCTAAGCCACTTCGTAGACCAGCCCGGCAAGCTGCTCCCGTGTCAATGTCCGCTCGGGTATCTCCTCATCGGTCAAGTTGCATCTCTCAGCAAGCAGACATGCAAGTATATGCTTGCAGCATGGAGGGGCAGATTCCCTAGTCAGCCCACCAAACACATCACCAGAGACCCTTTCACCAGGTACTCGGGCCCCATGGCCCACTGAGTTTTGGCCATAGTGCCCCCCACTGCCGCTTTTCTCTCCCACATATTCCTGCTTATTCTCTTCGTCGCCGTCATCCCTATTGCTGTGGCAATGGCTTGCAAAGGAGTCGTATGCGAATGACGGACAGCTGCAATTCCAAGCTGTGAGACTAACTAGATGAACCTTGCCCCCAATCGAAGCCATTGTGCCACTGAGGCTAGCGGCTGTTGAGGCACGCTTACGATGGCCGTGAAAGTGTGTGCTGGGGGTTGTGGCGGAATAGACAAGAAACCCAGGGAGTCTCTTGGCCTGGGTCCGTGCTGCTGTGGCGGCTGTTGTTTCTGCTACTTTTGTTGCTTCAGCATCGGCTTGAGTTGGCATCGTTTTCACCGGGATTCTCACAACAAACCCCCGGTCAATCAGATCCAACGCGGGCAATAGGAGAGATGGAAAAATCACATGTAGGGTTGACAACAAGGAGCGGCGAGCTTGGGCTACGGCTTCAATATCGTAGACGGCTTCTAGCTGGGTGGGCAGCGGACCAGGGATCGAGCTAATGAGCGATGACAAGAAGGCTCGCGATGATGGAAGTGGCATTGTGTGGTTGTGTGTGGACATTTGTGTGCGACGGGCGTCTGTCCTCTATACTGTGGCATCATGTAATTGTATCCTGCCCTGAGTATTCTAGCGCATTCGTTCGTGATGCTGACAGGAAATTGAGGCGGTCAGTCAAAGTGGAGACTTGGCTTTGCCTAGAGTGGAAATAGGCAAAAATGAAGTCAACCCTCCACCCTGCTATGAATGAAGCAAGAGAGCAGCAGCTAGCATCGTCGCATCACCGCATGACAAGCAATATATTAAAGTCGCACAAGGTGGAGTACGTGAATATTACATTTTATATCAATACATGCACAATCATCAAGAATAGAGTACACTAACCCTGCTTGTTTCCCTTTTCCCTTTTCCCTCCCCCTAAGTCTCATCACTCATTGGCCAGCCACTCTCGGGGGCTCTTTAGTACCTCAACCAGTTGCGCCTCCCGGCTTCCCTCCTCCGGCTCGTGCATGTAATGCCAGCTGGCAGTTAGCGGCAAGCTCATTAGAATACTTTCCACGCGGGGGCCCGGCGTGTTAAGGCCAAAAGACGTGCCGCGATCGTGCACTAGGTTGAATTCAACATATCTACCACGGCGAATCTGCTGCCACTCCCGTTCGGCCTCGGTAAAGGGCATGTCCTTGCGGCGGTTGATTATGGGCAGGTACTGCGGCAAGAATGCCTTGAGACAGTCCTGGACAAAGCCAAACAGAATCTCAGGATCGCCCTCGGCAGCATCCATGTCATCAAAGAAGATGCCGCCAATTCCACGTGCCTCGTTGCGATGCTTGTTGCAAAAGTACTCGTCGCACCACTTCTTGAAGCGGGGGTAGTACGAGGCATTGGTCTTGTCACAGGCCTTCTTAATAACCCGATGGAAATGCTCAGCATCTTCGTCGAACAGATATGATGGCGTTAAATCGCAGCCACCACCGAACCACCAGGCACCGCCCGATCCATCGTCGTTGCTTGTTTCAAAGTAGCGATAGTTTAGATGAACCGTAGGAGCCATGGGGTTCTTAGGGTGGAAGACCAAGCTCAGGCCCGCAGCAAAAAAACGCAACGACTCGACGTCATCGGCAACGAGGCTCTTGTGATTTACACGCATGCGTTGAATGCCAGCCTTGGGCAACATGCCATAGACAACACTGACACCAACACCAGCCTTTTCAAAAACCTTGCCATCCTGCAGCACGCACGTAGTGCCGCCGCCGCCCTCGGGCCGCTGCCAGTCGTCACGACGGAACTTGGCGCTGCCGCCATCGACAGCTTCAATGGCAGCAACAATCTCGGCTTGCTGGCCACGTATAAACTGCTCCATGCGCAGACGCAGCGGCGACTCGGAGTTGACACCGCTGGAGCGGATGCGGTCATCCTGTTGAGCGAGGGTTTCTTGGGAGGCCTTCCGCAGAGGAGGGGTCAGTGGTTAACACGTCATGTGACCTGGGGGGTTTGAACGGATACTCTGGGCAGCGGGCGGACGGGGGAGGCAAGATAATGGATGTGGACATACCATTGTGAATAGCAAGCAATGCTGTCGCGGTGGAAAGCGAAGAAGAGATGCCAGGTCGAAAGACGTGTGGAAGAGAAGCCGGCCGTTGTGTTTATATAGCGGAGTTACTGCAAGTTCGGCCCCAGTCAGTCCGCCCTTCCTCCCTCTAGAAAAGCGGTCCTAGCATAGGCAATCCAGCCAATCATAGAGCTAGACAGTCGGAAATGGGCCATTAAGAAGCCATCATATGGCTAGTATCGAACGACTTTTGGCTACCAGCTCTGCTTGATCTCATACTTTGATCGCTTCGTCAGGGAATATGAATCCATATCCCATTATGGTGGGACCAGAGCGAGAGAATCATGTGTTTTCGCCTCATCTGTTGATGTTGCCTGAGGGGTGAAGAAAGAAATTCCTTTTTTTGGTTGGCAGCTGGCAGCAGCAGGTGACAGGCGAGTTTTCCTGTGGCTCGCCACGGCATAGAGTCTAGGCTGTCTGCTGACAAACATGTAAGCTGCCTGGAGGCTGGCTGGCTCTGTTGAACAAGTTTCAGGGCTCCTGCATGCAGCCCGCACTGTGAACTGCACTGTAGTATGCGCTACAGTGCAACCTATGATGCAATCCACTATAGCTCTTCTCCCTACGCTAAACTGTGGTGGAGGCACATCCGAAGCCTGAACGAGTTAATGTATTGTGTGATATCATAGAACTGATCAATCGCTAGCCTCTATTTCTTCTGCTCTTTGATGCCATGTCTCTCTTCCTCTGTTACTAGAAAACTGACACTCGTCATAGTCATACTCCTTCTTTGTGCCAAAAGCGTCCAAGGTCTTCTGGGGCCAGTGTCTTTTGCAGCCCTGTAGCCCGTTGCAGCCTACTACCACCCACTAACCGCCTAAATAGCAGCTAAGCCTTCTTTTCTCGCCCTGCTTTCTCGCCCTTCTTCCCACCCTTCTTCTCACCCCTTATCTTTCTTCCTTCTCCTACGCACTTTGCTTTCTTTTTTCTTCCTTTCTTCTTCTCCCCTCTCTTGTTTCCATTAACACCAACGCTACATTGGGAGCAACCGGGATTTTTTTTACCTTTACCACCACCCCATTCACTCGCAGCCCCTACAAGCACTCCACAGCCCAACTCAACTTAGCCCAACCAAATCAACTCACCCAATCGCCCATAATGCGCTCCAAGTTTAAGGACGAGCACAAGTTCGACAAGCGCAAGGCTGAAGCCGAGCGCATTCGTCAAAAATACTCTGATCGCATTCCAGTGAGTCCTTTTTGTTGCTTTGCCGTTTTTGCCGCCGCCCCGTTGCTATTCCAGCCTCGCCTGTTGCTAGGAGGAACCAAGGAGCTATGATGACCTGGCGACGTCATAGGCAATGGCCAGTCAGGCTCACTAGGACCAGCCAGGTCTGGCGATATCCAGCCAGCACTCGCTTGCTTCTATCGTCGGCCATCAAAGGCAGCCGCTTCTTCACACTGCTTTTGCCCCCCTCCTCCTCCTTCTCTTCTCGCCTCCCCGCTGACTCACGATAATACTGCCTACTGCCCCGCTGCCCTAGCACCCAGCCGCCCGCCTCTCGTGTGGCGTGGCTGCTAACATGTGGCTGCAAAA
>JAZBQP010000350.1:0-23944 GCA_038407015.1 Ceratocystis ficicola | reverse complement strand
TCGCTGAGGAGTTTTTGGTGTGCCTTTGCGGCATCCTCTTTGCTCAGCTTATTGGCTAGAGGCATGTATGTATGTTCTATTTAACGTCTACCTACTGGCTATTTCACAGCAATACGACGGCATGATCGAGACAAAAAAGGGGCAAGGAGATGTCGTCCCCCGACACCTCTTCCGGGCAGTCAGCATTTGCAGGTGTGCCCTAGGTTCAGAAGCCTTTCATGGCCATCAAGGGCCCGGTATGAGCACCGAAAGGTTCTTCGACTCGGCTTTTCCCCGCGGGAAGTTCCAGGATTGGCTACCTGGTGTTTTTGGCCTGCGGCCCCGTCCATAAATCGAGAAGTCCAAGAGGCCAACGGCTGTCGGCACGAGGGGTTAGCCTCGGCGGAGTACGCGGGTTTTGTGCTCTTGTCTGGAATGTCGGTTGTCACAGTTTTTGATATGGCGGTTGTTGAAAAGGAGGACTCTTTCTGCCTCCACGTAGAGCCTCCTCGACATGTCCCCCAATCCAACCATCTTCCTGGACGATCTGGGAGTGGCCAAACGGATAAGTCAGCAGATACTTGGCAGAGACACTAGAGCCCAAGTGGAGGAAATTTCGTGTAGTGGCGGAGGAGACGAGCGGTGGTGGTATTTGAGTTCTGGTTCCTTTCCTTTGTCTACGGGCTTTCAGCCGTTTCTGTTTCTGCTTTTCTGTTTTACTTGCTTTTTTTCTACAATTTGTTTTTTTTTTTCAGACTATAACCACTTGCTAGATTACATGGGTCACAAGCTTGCTTGGGAGCAATCTTTGCACCTCTCGTGTGATCCGGTCAGTGAACCTTCGCAGAGGGTTAAGTCTGTCCGGTAACCAGCCCGGCGTCGTTTGATCTATGTGATCCCAGTAGACGTTAAATATATTCAAGTTCAAGTTCAAGCCAAAGGCGGTGAAAATCAATTCACAAGAGCGAAAGGTCAATGTTAAAATAACACTACCCTAGAGATGATCTATTCAATGAGCACAGTAAAAGGAACGCCTAGTTGATGTAAACTCCCAAGACAAAAAAAAAAGCACAACCCGAGATGCTACAAAAATCATATATTCACATCACTTCAACCACACGTCTGTAGCCTTCCCCTTCTTTACTCAAACAGCGCTCTCCCCATTCACCTTGACTGCAACCCGCAAATCTGCCAATTCTCCCTTGGCTCGGCGATAGTCCTCCTGAGCCTCACGCTCGCGCCTGCTGACCACACTGACTTCTTCACGTAACGCGGCCAGGCGGCGGTTGATAGCTGTTTCCTCAGAAAGAGCGAGAAGCTTCATGGCCGAAAGGACGTTGGAAGCCTCCCGAGCGGCCGCAGTGGCTTTAGCCAAGTTCGCACTCAGTGTCTTTTGGCGATTTTGGTAGCCGCCGAGATGGAGCGAGAGTTTCTTCTCAAGCTTGGCCGAGCGCCCGGCTTCGTCAACAAGTGATTCCTGGATAGACTATAGTTGCACATTAATATACAGCACTGGAGAGACACGGATATAAACTGAAATCGTTAACTTACTGTAATGGCACGGCGGACAACAGCATCCACTTCGTCTTCGTCATCACTGTCATAGCAGCCTAATCCTAAGAGAGTAGTGTTGCTATTCCGACTATCAAAGGTTTTTCGCAAGACTTCTCTGTCCGGCAAAGGCTGCGTTTCTGCTTCAATCGCCATCCGCGCATTTTCAAGATCTGCATCTAGAATGGCTATGAGAGCCGGCGCTTTGCCAATCAGTGTTGATCCTGGAACCGGATACTTGGCCAAGTCATTTGCAACCAACAATGATGTTTCATATGCAATGAGCTCCTCAGGGTTTGCGTCTTTGGCTACGGCTGCGATGGATGAGCAGTCATACACAAGGGGTCGGGGCAAGTTATTTTGCATAACCTGTGTCCTCCTTCGGCGCTCTAGAGACTCTATAGCCTGAAGACGCTCATTTTCTCGCCGGTCTCTCTCAGCAGCATCCTCAACAAGCTCATCGCCGGTGGAAGCAGAAATTGCTTGCTCCTCGGGGATCTCGAGGTCCCATTCCGATTCCTTCGGCTTGGGAAGCGACGCCAGGCCAAACTTAAGCTGTTGTCTCACAGCCAGGTTGTGCACCTTCATATCATGTGGGGTAGCACCAGGTATAAGGCTGCTACCTTCCGTATTCAACGCAAACCGATCGCGGGGCGTGCGCATTGGAGTCTCGCCAGGGCGCAGTGGCGTAGCGTTGAGGTTCCCTGTGTATAGTGGTGTGGCCAAGGGATTCGGCGTTGCGACAACCTGTTTTCTGGGTGCTGCACTATCAAAGCCTGTAGACGATGAACCTTCAGCAAGTGGTGTATTTTCACCACCTAAGAGTGAAGATTGAATGTTCGTGAGAGCCTTGATGTTGTGGATTTCGTTGGCGATGTGATCTTCTTCTTGGGCCACGCGGGGTGTACGGATCGGCGCACTGTTGTTGAGCTTGGTGTAGTCGCTAACCAGGCCGCGGGTAGCATCGTTGTCACTCTCCCGAGCCATGGAGCTTGCCTTTTCGCCTAACATGCCCATCTTGACAATTTCCTCGAGCTCGCCTTCGCTCACCTGCGGGGCAGGCAAGTTAAGTGCACGGCGCTTGCTACTTTGCTCGGCTTCGCGTATGCGCTGCATCTTACCAGCCTGGATGGCAGCCTTCGATAGTGAGTTTTCGTCCTTCTTTTCGTTCTTGCGGCGCTTGCGATTCGCTTCCTCGTCGTCCTCATCACCCTTGCGCTTAGCGCTAGCAAGCTGGTGTTTCTTGGGATCGAAGTTGGCCCGTTCTTTCTCATTTCGGGAGAGCTCTTCGCTTGTGTCATAAAAGCCGGGGGCGGGCTTCCTCTCGAATGGAATGTCGGCATTGTAGTCCATTTGCCCTGGCTTTCGTGTGACTACCTTGATGTTAATACCGGCTGTCTTCAGCTCACGGCGCTTTTGTAGAGCAGCCAAGCGTCGAGACTCTTCTTGTTGGCGTTCGCGGGCTTTGCGTTTAGCCTTTTTACCCTGGGTGTTGGCCAGACGCGCGCGCGCCTCACTCAGCATCTCTTTTTCATCTTCGTCGAGATCAATTGTGTCGGGTCGCGCAGGCTTTGTCTCCGGGTCGGGATCAATCTCGCCGGGTCTCAATCGTCGGACATCGTCGGCGCTGGGCGCCTTAGTCTCTGCGCCATCAGCGCCGGTAAGGCTTAGACCTTCGCGGGATTCTGCCTCGTCGAGCAGTTTTTGGTATCGTTCGAGGCACTGGTTAGCAGTGCGGCCAACATTCTCAGCAATGGTGCGCCATTGTGTTGGCAACAGCTTGGCTAGGTGTAGCAGCTTCTCATCCTCATCACGGCTCCACTCGGTTTTTCGAATGCTAGGGTCAAGCCACTCGTTCCATCGCGCCTTGCACTGCTTCGGGGTCTTGCGGGCTAAAAGCGAGGATACTCGGGCCCATTGGTTGAGGCCGTACTTGGAGATGGCGGCCTTGAGGATCTCGTCCTCAATGTTGGTCCACACTCCTCCCTTGACGACGGGCATTTTTCAAACACGGCTATGCGGTGGGCAAGACTAGGAGTGTGTTGCTTCTGCTGGAGTCGGGTGTCTTATGCCTAGTGCACGTAAATAGAAAATATGATGTACGGCAGAGTATGGTCGTTGGTTCGGCCTGTACTTTGAAGACAAGGCTGAGCTAAAAAGATTCAAAAACGCGCTTGCATTGGACGCGGCATCAGGCTGTGACCTGTTAAAGTACATCTTTAAAGTGGGGCAAGGCCATCAGCATTTTCTTGCCTTAAAGTGATGTATCAAAAGCCCTGTATTTTTTCATTTCCTTTATTTTTTTTTCAGTGTGAAATGAGCCTTGCAATCGTGGCCACGGCATTCTCAGCTTTTCCTATTAATTTCGATGTTTGAACACAAGCTACAAATAGGTCCAAACGTAGTTCCAGGACACAGTGATCATGTACAGAATGTTCACCCACGGCACGTTATGCAGGTACAAGCTGAGAGAGGGTTGTGACCCTGAGGGCCCTTGATCAGATCAACTTTGGTCAGCAAGACCTCAGTGAGGTTCAGTCTGTTGATGTGCTCCTACTACGTCTAGTCTACCGGTAGACAGTACAAGGCGCTGCATAATGAGGCGGGCGACCTAAGACAAGACAGACATAATCTGACGCCGGCTGACAAATACGAGTAACGCACGCGGTATCGAACATGGAATATACCACGCAGTGGATGGACAAGCGAACTTGTGTTGCAGTTAAAATGAGCCACCGAATATCAGCACCGCTACCGAATCAAGGTCCTGGCCTTGGAAAGTTGCGAGTCTTGATACAATGTTAGCCCAATGTTTTGAGGCTCGAGATTAGGCCGGCCATAGCTCTTGTAGAAAGACGGTTAGGCCCCATAGGAACAGGCTTGGCCTGTCAATCGATTTACGCCTGATTCCCTTTTAAACTAGCTTTGTTTCCCATTAGAAACTCTTCTTTGGGCTGCCCAGCATATATTTTATTATTTTCATCTAACATTCGTCACCTTGGTCAAACTAGCACTCTCTGCATCTGATAAGATCGCACACCCGTACACCCTTACGCATCGTGATTCTGCTTCTTCTCCGTAGCCACCGCTCGACATGGCTCGAGCAACAGCGCGGAGGCTGTCAACAAGCTCCATTGACTCTTCTCATGAGACGACTAGTCTATTAACCCGCGAGCGGGCACAGCAGTCCCAGTCACGAGAAAGCTGGGCTGGCTTCGATGACTTCAGCGGTCTTCCCTGGCATCGCAAGCCTTCGGTCAGTGGACCTCGCCTCTGGCATTTTAAATGCATGTCATTTCTCTAATATCCAAATCGTAGATTTACTGGCTGCTTCTGCCCTTCTTCCTCTTCGCTCTAGCTTTTGGAGGGACTGTTGTTCCAAAAGTTAATTTGTATGTTTTCTTCTTGAGTCTTCTGGTAAAACCACAATGTATTAACATTCTATTGCCTTTGCGTAGAACCCTTAGCCTTATTTGTAGACACCACTTTTCTGAGCGCGTGGTTGATGATCCCACCTTCATCGTGGCGCCCGTGGTCCTCGGCGCCGACAACCCACAGTGCCACGATCCTGAGGTGCAAAGGATTACCAGCCAGTTCATGGCCATAACAACCTGCATCAGTGGTATTCTTAGCGCTATTGCTGCGCCTCGTCTAGGCGAGCTTTCAGACCGTTATGGCCGCCGGAAGTTGTTAGGCATCGCATCGCTTGGGGGCGTCCTGGCCGAGATCGTGGTCATCGTGGCGGCCAAATTTCCCGAAGTTGTTAACTACCATTGGCTAATTCTCGGCGCTGTGTTTGATGGCATGGCGGGCTCATATACTGCTGGGAGCATCCTTAGCCACGCCTATACAAGTGATTGCACGCCTCCCTCCAAGCGCGGCGTGGCCATTGGTTATTTACACGCTTGTCTGAACACCGGGGTAGCGATAGGTCCTGTTATTGCTGCGTATTTCATCAAGGCAACTGGCAGTCTGTTGTCCATCTTCTATGTTGCGCTGGCCTCCCATTTGGTATACATTTTTCTTGTCACCTCTGTCATCCCCGAATCTCTTTCCAAGCCCCGCCAGCTCGCCAGCCGCAGAAGCTACAAACTTGAGAACAGCCGCATGAAACAAAGCGGCCCCTTGTGGCTTGCACGCCAAAACCCTCTGCAACCGCTGCGCATTTTATGGCCCAAGAATAAGGCCCTCCGCCAGAATCTTGTTTCGCTTGCAGTTATTGACACGGCTGTGATGGGTGTTGCAATGGCTGTAGGCGTGACTCTGATTCTATACAGCGGGTACATGTTCAACTGGTCAACGTTAGAAACTTCCAAGTTCATCTCCACGATTTCCACTGTTCGTTCTCTAGTTCTACTCATTGGTGGGCCCTTTCTCAACTACTGGTTCCGCCAAAGACCAGCTCGTAAGCAGGCCGAGGCCATGGCCGGCGAGGGCGAAGATACCAGCGACTTGCTCAAAACGATGGAGCACCAGTCCAAGGGCGCTGATGCCCTCGACGTGATAATCATCCGCTTTGCTTTACTTTCTGATTTTCTTGGCATGCTTGGATACTTTTTTGCTTCCTCGGGTCGCATGTTTCTCTTATCCGGAGTCATTACAGCGCTTGGTGGCCTCTGTGGTGCCTCGACTCAGGGTGCGGCTTCAAAACATGTCCCCTCTGAGCAGGTCGGCCAGCTTCTTGGTGCCATGGGTCTTTTGCAGGCTGGATCCCGCTTCATCTTGACCTTTACATTTAGTACGGTTTATGCGGCTACCATCGAGACGGCTCCGAATGCTGTCTTTGGCATTGTCGCTGTGTTCCTTGCCGGGGCCGTTGCTGCTAGCATGCTAGTGCGCACTGGGGTATATAGTGAGGAAATGGACGAACCTGGAACCTCGGCGCCTTCGCCACATCCTGATGAACTCGTGGTTTCAGGCGCAAGGGAGGGATTAGAGTAGAGGGCTTCAGGGTTTTCCACACACAGCGTCGTGACGTCAGTTCCTGCAGTATCTGTCGTTCGAAATTCCCAAGTTACCTTCTTAGGGTTAGTCATTATTAGGGCTTTTTCGGAATACACGTTTCCACAAGTTGCTACCAATTAACTTTCTGTTTGGGAACTCTGCACTTTGATTACTAGTCACAAGGTTAGCAACATCAGGCATCTGTATATCGTATTTCAAGCTGCCTTCATGATTCGATTAGGTTCTCGGCCTTTTAAAAACCACAGAGTTTTTGCCCGTAACATGTCGTCCTCAAAAAACATCACATTTGGGCCCTTCGAAGTCACTAATCAGGTCAGTGTAAAGTATAGCATAAGGGGAGTACGTTGGGTTCGCCCGCTGGCTACTAACAGACATGCTTAGGTGTTTCTCACTACGCCTTATTCATTTGCCTTGGTCAATATAAAGCCACTTATGCCAGGGCATGTGCTTGTCTGCCCGTTGAAGCGCCATGCTCGTCTAACAGATATGTCGTCCGAGGAGACCTCAGATCTGTTCCAGACTGTACAAAGAGTGCAAAAGCTGCTAGCTCGCCAGTATCTTAAGGTCACAAATACTGGCGATAGTGCTGAACTACAAGAGTCAGGGTCGTTTAACATTGCGATTCAAGATGGACCGGAAGCTGGTCAGACTGTGCCTCACGTCCATGTTCACGTGATTCCCCGGCCCAAGGATGCCGGAAAGCCGGTTGATGTCGTCGAGGAAGAGGTTCGTGCCATATACAAGGGCATGCAGAATGAAGCTGGAAACGTGGGCGGCGCCTTCTGGGACCGGCAAAAAAGCGTGCGAGAGGTAGACAGACCACGGCCGGGCGGAGATTTCCCCGACATCGAGGACTCGTCGAGAAAAGCACGATCGATGGACGAAATGGTAGCAGAAGTGAGCTTATACAAGGCGTTGCTTGAGACATCAAACTAGAAGAAGCAATTACATCAATATGCACTTGTTTATGATATAGCGCAGGCTAGAATGCATGTCCGTTGCTACCCTGGCCTAGCATAACACTAGGTAGGCTTTTTTCCGTCTTTATGATCTAATGGCCATTTAAGCTAGTTCTGGAAAGCCATGAACGCCACACAAGAACGCCACATGACACGTGCTTGCCATCTTTCATTGGCTGAAATTACTGTTCAGCGCCACATCTGAACTCATCTAGTTTGAAGCTTGCAATCCGCGCCAAACAAAAATTTGAAGCCTCTCCCTTCTTCACCACACACTCCATCTGAATTTGCGGTAAAGCACGTGTCTTTCCTGCTTTCTCACCGATTTTTCTCTTGGGACATACACGCACTTTGTCTCTGTCTGGATTAATAGTGGTGACTTTTATTGGTCGTTTCTTGGCACCTTGATTTACCCTCTAAAAGTGTATTACTAACAAAATGGCAACACTCGACGTTGAGGCCCTGCTCGATTCCGCCGCCAAGGGGGGCGAAAAGAAGCAGTCTAGATCGGACATTTCTGACACCGAAACCGCTAGAACAGAAAGCCGCAGAGAACGCAGCCGCAGTCGTAGCCGGGATCATGGCCGTGACTATGGTCGTGACCGTGACCGTGACCGTGACCGGGCAAGCAGAAGCCACAGCCGAAGCCGTAGCCGGGACCGGGACGGTCGCCGCCGTCGCAGCAGAGATTCAGATCGCAACCGACGGTCGCGCGGCGACGACTATTATCGTCGTCGATCGCGATCCCGCTCGCCTCGTGGCGGTGGCCGTAGAAGACGCCGGGACGAGTATCGTAGCCGTCGTGATCGTGGCGATAGGTACACCGGAGGCGGCGAACGCAAGCGTGAGGACGAACCTCGTAGAGACCGTGATGGCGACTCAACGCCCAAGAACACCGAGGACGAAAGAGACCGCAGGACTGTCTTCGTGCAGCAGCTTGCTGCTCGACTACGCACACGTGAGCTTAAAGAATTTTTCGAAAAGGTTGGCGGTGTCATGGAAGCACAAATCGTCAAGGACCGCATCAGCCAGCGATCCAAGGGGTAAGTCAAGTCATACCAAACCGTATGCAATGCAGACTCTCAAAGTTTTGATGGTTTCATCTGGTGTGAAGAAAACAAGACGGATGAAAAACTTTGCAGCCCTCAGGATCAAATGCTAACAGCCACTTTTCTTTCTCTAGTGTTGGCTATGTTGAGTTTAAACAGGAGGAATCTGTGGCCAAGGCCCTTCAGCTTACTGGGCAGAAGCTTCTAGGAATCCCCATCATCGTACAGGTTACTGAGGCTGAGAAGAATCGCCAGGCCCGCAACACCGAACCCGGAAACCATCCCAACTCTATTCCATTCCACCGCCTCTACGTCGGCAACATCCACTTTAATGTGACCGAGCAAGATCTCCAGACCGTATTCGAGCCCTTTGGAGATCTTGAGTTTGTCCAGCTGCAAAAGGATGATACCGGCCGTAGCCGTGGTTATGGATTCGTGCAGTGAGTAGTACGCGTAATTTGCTTTTATGGGCTTGTTTCCATTAACTGGTGGACAAGACAAGTGATCGCTAACAACCTGTTGTCTTCCTGTAGGTTCCGCAACGCCGATAACGCCCGCGAGGCGCTGGAGAAAATGAACGGATTCGATCTGGCCGGACGCCTTATCCGTGTTGGTCTTGGTAACGATAAGTTCACCCCCGAGAGTACTGCGAACATGATGCACAAGTTCTCAGGCAACGGGCCTAACCAGGGAATGCATCACAACGGACTTGGTAGTCGTGGCCAAGCCACTGTTTTTGACCGTGCTAGCCGCCGCGATACTGATAAGCCTACTAACGGCAACGTCAGTGCCTTGGACGATACTGACGTTGGAGGTGTCAACTTTAACAACTACAGTCGCGACGCGCTCATGCGCAAACTTGCTCGGACCGATGAGCCCCCTGCTAACACCGCTAACGGCGCTGAAGAGCGGCAGATTCTTAAGCCCAAGACGGAGACGAAGCCACCACTCCCTGTTACTGTCAACAGTGCCAGCCGGTGTGTCGTGCTGCGCAACATGTTCAACCCTGAGGAGGAGGAAGGTGATAGCTGGGTCAAGGAACTCGAAGATGATGTGCGCCAAGAGGCCGAGCAAAAGTACGGCCATGTCGTGCATATTGCTGTTGACGCGCACTCCAAGGGCGATATTTACATCAAATTTGACAAGGTCCAGGGCGGTGAGAACGCTATCAAGGGCCTGAATGGACGGTATTTTGGCGGCCGCATGATTGATGCCTCGCCTGTTGTGGATACCGTCTACAGCAGTTTGTTCAGTCGCACGCGGGCTATTTAAAAAGAGCTAATTGATTGCTGGCATATAGGCAATCTCACTTGAGACTTGCGCTTGTCTAGGACTCTTGATTGAAGACCGGGCTGGCAATGTGAGCAGGCCAGCCTTTCAATGTCGGCCCCGGCTTCCGCTATCATGAACGCCGACACACGCATCCAGCCTGTTCCCGGACGAACGACGACATGAGGTGCATCCCTAACTCCGAGCACCCAATTTTTTTACTGCGACAGCTAATCGTATGAGGTGGAATGAACGGAAAGGTTGCCTTTTTTGTTCAGCTTGGTTCGTCGACCATTTACCATGCTGCATAGACTCACTTTGCATCTAAGCAGGACACATTCCCGATACATCAGACACCGGCACACGCCAGCACGCAACGTGTCCACCGCCTCGGTTTTCCTCCCATTCCCGCGACTTTAGCTCGATTCTAGGCTTTTCCATCGTCCATCCGTTTTCCTTTCAATTTCTCTTTTCAATTGTTTCTTTCTTTTTGCCTTTCTTGCAAGTTCCTTATACGTCACGATGATTTGACGACGGTTAGACGCCTGCCCAAAACCAACCAAACATCGCCACTACATGACCTCCGGCTCTTCTTGCCGGGACCCTCACTCATTTTCTTTTTGTACGCCGCTGTTGAACCATTCGTCTCGGACTTCTCCTATTCTCCTAGGTTTTTCACCCCCCCTCCCCCTAAAACCCAGCCCAACTGTGTTTTGTGGCCCCGTCTATTGCGGTGACAACTCTGGGCTAGCCAATTTCAATTTGTTTTAGTGAGCACAAGCTGCTTCTTATTTCCTGCCTCTGTGTACTGGGTAACATCAGACAGAAAGACAGCTGCTATTATTATTCTGCCGTTGTGATCCATCTTACACCAGACTTTCTCAGAGGCCGATTTCACTTTCTTCTCGCGTTTTCGTCCGCCTTGATCCTTTGCTCTTGCGCTGCCGCTCATTTGATCATTCCATTTAGGTCTATCGTCCTCCATCCTTTTTTCGTGTCTTCTCTTTTTCTCAAACTTTTTTTTTCTTGATCTTTGTTTGCTCAGCTCATCGTCGTATATTTCCTCCTCTTTCTTATATGCTTGTTTCCTTTACGCTTTGTATTGTATTGTGTTTAATGCAACCTTGAGGCTTGTTTTGTCTGAGGCATTTCAGAAAAAAAAAATGATAAAATAGTAACAAAATTACTTTTTTTTTTCTCATCTCCTTGTCTAATCTGGACAGCCCCGTCGCTCAAGAAGCGGCAGCGAACTAACTATGTGAGGTCTTTTTGTGTTTTCTACAGACTGATTCCTTTTGATGCATGTGGTATGATGTCGTAACAGGACGCGAGTCGTTACCATGCCCGTCTACTGTGGTGAATTCGCCTTGGCTCGCCGTATGTTATACCTATATTCTAGATAGTTTCCGGCTGCGCATGTGCGTGTTGTAGATCTTGAGGCACAAGCGCACGGGCTGAAGCACAAAAACACAACTTATAGTGGCGGTTTGCACCTGTGTCTGGAGTGGTGATGCCCCTCATCTTGCCTCCCCTTTGTGTCGAACACCGATAGCAAGAGCGTAGATTTAGGCAAGCAGGGCAAAGAAGCTCCCCCGACTACAAGAAGCACAGACACAAAGCTTCGACTTGCTACGTAGCAGGAGCATGATGACGAGGAGGGAGGTGGAGAGGCACGGACCAGACAGGGAGATGCATGGGGAAAGCTAGGCCAAGCTACGAGCCTCTGGCGGCGGGACATTAGCGAGGGAAATGCATTAGGCCAAGCCAAGGCCCGGCGGACGCATAGGCTCTGGCTGGTCTTGTGGAGGCGGGCAGAGAGAGGAGAAGAGAAGAGGTAAAAAAAAAAAAAAAGACCGAGAGAATGAGGAAAGCGAGCAGGGCAGAAGGAGGGGCATACACAATGCAGACACTTGAAGACATGCATGGAGAAATGTAGCGGTCAGTTTGAGCTTGGCCGCTGTAGACTAAGGCACAACCGCTTTGGATGGGTTGCATGTACCCGGACCTTGGCTACCCAGGGCTTGTCTAGAGGGGCAGAGCTTGCATGATGCTGGCTGCAGCGTTAGTGTTAATGCGTCTGCGTAAATTTTCTAGAAGACTTGGCGGAGGGGAGGGGGCGGAGAGCAGAGCTGGCAAGCAGTGAGCGAAGAGCCTGGGAGAGCCAAGGGCTCACTCAGTCTTTGGGTGAACGCCGGAGCTTCTCTCATTGCATAGCACGCACAAAACGAGAAAGAAAAAGCGAGAGAGGCAGAGGGAGAGAGGCAGAGGGAGAGAGAGGGAGTAAGAACATAGATGCCTAGGACCCTTGGGGCATACAGAGAAACACAATGGCAATGCTGGCGATTCGGGAACAGGCGGGACGCAAAGGGACGGGGGTTTGAGAGGGGTTGATCGGGAATGAGCCCCCCAGAGACTCAGACAGGAAGCACTGTTCTTGGAAGCAGACAAGGTGTCATCATCAGTCATATCAGCACACCACAACGGCGACAAACCAGGGAGGGAGGAGCAGAGCAGAAGAAGCGACACAAGCACAGAGACGCAGCATGTCAGCGAGTTGCAATAGTCCCAGTGCATTGTGTCTGAGGGCCTGCTTGTAAGCCGGGCTTGCCTGGACGCCTGGCTGCCTGCCCGCTTGCAGCTTGTCTAACTCTGGGCCCTAGCCCAGCCTCTTTGTCTGGGGTAGGTTGAGGCTATCCCAAGTGACAGGCCGGGAGAAGCTCTGTTTCGGCAGCGCCGTTGGGTCGCAGCTTACAGGGGGCTGGCCTCTGAAAAAGAGCGCTAGGGGAAGAAAAAAAGCAAAAAAAGTGGGCGTTCTATAGCGCATGCATACGCACACAGTAGCACCGTCCGGCGCCAGTCCAGGCAGAGAAGAACGAGTAAGAAGACGGGCAAGAAAATAACACGGGCAGGCCAGTCTGTGGACCAGAGGCGCATCCCACGCTTCGGCGGTGGTGAGGCACGGCTGGGAACTCCGAAAGTCCCCTGAGAGCTCGTGCCAGGCGAGGCCACACTCTAAGCGGGATAGAGCGCAATTGGCCAGAGCCAGGCCGCCACGGGTTGGGGGCTCCAGGCCAGTAAGCACCACACCATCAGCCCCTAGCGCCCTGCTGTAGCGGAACCAGCCGCTGGAACCAGAGAGAATACAGGCGCCGTTTCAGGGCGTCTTACAGAAGGGGCTGACGGCGAAAACAACAGGAGCCCAAAGCAAACATCACCAAGTTTTCGCGAGGGACAAAGACAACAGGCAGGCGGCGGCCACTTTTCACGCCTTTCATGGCTCGCAATTTCCACGATCAGCCAGTTGGTCTTATTGATCCGATTTATCTAATTTACGTCCCCAGCACCCTGCCGGCAAATTATCGTAGATGGACGCTTCGGGGCTGAGGCCCAGAAGCCAGCTCCGAAGCCCCTTCAGCACCTAAGCAGGCCCTTCTTTTTCGTTGCTGCGTATATTTTCCGCCACGCATAACGAAACAGGGAGAGCAGAAGCAAGGTACAGGAAGAGTCCCGAGCTTCCTCGCCGTCTGCTGCCAGTGAGTTTATCTCCATTTTATGTATTTTATTAGATTTTACATCTCCCTGCCTCGTCGTTGCTTTGTGCCGGCTTGCTTCTCTACAGTAGCTGGTTGTCGTGCCTGTGCTCATGTTGTCTGTGTGCATTATACAAGTACCGTTGCATGCATCGCTGCCAACTTACACATCACCACAGCACACATATAGACGAGACGCTGCCTCCCCTTTCTTCCTGCTCGCCGTCCTCGTCCTCTCTCTCTCTCCATTCCTAACGCTTCCCACTGCTCTCTCAAAGCTGCTGCTTCCTCTCCCTCACCCCCCTCGTCTTCGTTCTCTGTCTCTTCCTCTTCCTGTTCTCGGGATCCGTACTAGCAACGCAACCCAAAGCCTAGCTTGCCGTTCCCTTGAAATCCAAGCTGCCCGTCCTTTGTGCCCTGGCCTTCCCTTATAGTCCAGCCCGGAGCATTTCTTTTCCAGTGCTCGCCCTTTCCTCTCTTCCCCTGCTCTACCCCCGTTCCTCGCCATGTTTGCCAATCGCAGATTCTCCATCAACCGCCACACTGGCGTGCCCAAGGTTCGCAAGAACAGTGAGAGCGTTCTCGCCGGTATGTCTTGCCCTTTCCCTGCCTTTCCCTGCCTCGTCCTGTCTCACCCCCCTCCTCCGCTAGTGATGTCATCTGTAGCGGCTCCAGTTGCCTTATCAAGCCGTCTGTCTCTCCTCGCCTTGCTGACTCTCGCTTTCTCTCCTCTCCCCCTCAACAGAAAACCAGTCTCGCATCCACCAGCAGTTCAGACAGGCCCACGAGGGCCACCAGCCCCATGCCGGTCTAGACGCCAGTCGCTCCTCCACCGGCGTGGTGTGGTGCACTGAGCGTGCCGCAGAATACGGCTACCTCGAGGCCCCTGACACCTGGGCTAACCTCGGCCAGGGTGCGCCCGAGGTTGAGGATGAAATCAAGGGCTGCTTCCCCCGCCCCTCCACCATCGATGTCTCCATGGCTGCCCGCGAGTACGGCCCCACCGCCGGCATCCGCCCCCTGCGTGAGGCCGTGGCCAAGATGTACAACGAGCACCATCGCCAGGACAAGGAGAGCAAGTACACGTGGGAAAACGTCGCCATTGTGCCCGGTGGCCGTGCCGGCTTGATCCGCATTGCTGCTGTCCTGGGCAACTCGTACCTGTCGTTCTTCATGCCCGACTACACGGCCTACAACGAGATGCTGTCGTTGTTCAAGAACGTGAGTAGAATGGCCTGTTCCAGTAGCCGCCTCTTTGCCCTCCCTCGGCACTCTACAGCGTCCCGCTAACACTCCCCGCGTCTAGTTTGCCGCTGTTCCTGTCCCCCTCAATGAAAACGACGACTACCAGATCCATGCCGAGAAGGTCGAGGAGGAGATTGCCCGTGGCACATCAGTCATTCTGACCTCCAACCCCCGCAACCCCACCGGCCGTGTCGTCGCCAACCCTGAGCTGTCCAAGATCCAGGACATCTGCCGCGGCCGTGCCACCTTCATCTCCGACGAATTCTACTCGGGCTACAACTACACCAGCGACTGTGACGGGTCCACAATCTCGGCTGCAGAGAACGTTGAGGATGTTGATGAGGATGATGTCATTATTATTGATGGTCTCACCAAGCGCTTCCGCCTTCCTGGCTGGCGTGTGGCATGGATCCTGGGCCCCAAGGGTAAGCTCGGCTCTTCGTTTTGTCTCCCGCGTCCTTCATTTCTGTGTATCTAACCATTCTCCCGTGTGCAGAGTACATCAAGGCCATTGGCTCCTGCGGCTCATACCTTGACGGTGGTGCCAACTATGCTTTCCAGCAGGCCGCTATCCCTATGCTGAAGCCTGATCTGGTCCGCGAGGAAATGATCCACTTGCAGACTCACTTCCGAGAGAAGCGCGACTATGTCGTCGGCCGCCTCAAGGAGATTGGCTTCACCTTCAAATACGTGCCCGACTCGACCTTTTACATGTATGTCCAACAGCGCTGTCTTTTTGCTCCTGTTCCTCCCCCAACCCCCTCTGCTGTCTCCTACTTAAACTAACATTCTGCTTCTCTCTCTTACCAGCTGGCTCAATCTTGAGGGTCTCCCAGACGCCATCTGCGATGGTCTCAACTTCTTCCAGGCCTGCTTGGAGGAAAAGGTCATCGTTGTGCCCGGCATCTTCTTCGACCTTAACCCCTCACATCGTCGCGACCTGTTTGACAGCCCGTGCCACCACTTTGTGCGTCTGTCGTACGGCCCGCGCATGGAAGTGCTCAAGAATGGCTGCGACGCTATCGAGCGTGTCGTGAAAAAGTACCGCGAGATGGAGGAGGCTCTGGAGGAATAGAGACCCGGAAGTCGCCGGGTATTTTCGCGAGTGATTTGGTTCTGTACTAGACTTGGTGAAGCCGAGAAGGGCTATGGTTTGGCTATGGTATATTTACGATGGGGGCTTTGTTTTTGCTTCGTTCATGTTCTCTGCGATGCGCTTTTCTTCTTTCTTCTCTTTCGGCGTTGCAAATTCCAATATCTTCAACTTTCCTTTCCATGACCAACGAGTCTATGCCATTGGACTATAATAGTGCATGGCGTCGACGTGGGCTGCTCTGGGCGTCAGCTTGCGGCATCAGTAGACTTATTGGTAAGATGTATTTTAGTCTTGTTTTTTTGCAGTGTCTCCAAAAGTAGGGCGTACTTGGCGGTCATCAGGTCTGTCATCTCCAAAATAGCCCGACTTGAAAGTGGTGCTGATGGTTTTAGAGCGAGTTCAATTGAGCCTAGGGCCATGCTTAAGAAGAAGCAGCAATCCAGTCTCAATTTTCCCTACGTGCTCACAGCTGCCCTTCACCTTCACAGCCGCCCTCTTCATCACAGCCTATCTTACCTTGGGAAACTTAAACAACCGACCTAAATATCTTATCTCCAGCCATGGGAATCATCAAGACTCTAATCAAAAGGAGGGCTTCCATCCGTGCGGATGCTGTTGACCACACGGCAACTAGTTCTAGCAATGTGCCAAGGAGACGCAGTTCAAATGCCAATACAAGTTAGTGATTATACCCATGGCAGCCTCAGCTCTTCTCCTGCAAATATGTCTCCGTCTGAGCTGGCAGTAGTATGCTAACATCCCATGGGCGAAGATCAACCTGCGGGAAGCCTCCAAGAGCCTCCCCCGCCATATAGCAACGCGACTAACTATAGCCTCGGATCTCCCGGCACATCAGACCTCGCTGCTAGCACTCCGAGAACCTCTCTCAAAGAAACTGAAGCTTCCCGGCGCAGAGTCGCCCCAGCGACATCTACTGACGACGATCCATATGCCTTCCTAAGCTCCTTTGACACCGTCTTTGTCATTGATGACTCTGGCTCCATGTATGGCTCGAACTGGGCCGAGACTCAGGAGGTTCTCAAGGCGATCATGCCCATTTGCACCAGCCATGACACCGATGGAATTGATCTGTACTTCTTAAACTATAAAAGCAAATATGCCGCACCGTGCAAAACCAAGGGACCTGATGGTTTCTACGGCATTAAATCGCCCGCTGAGATCCAAAAGATCTTCGACTCCATCAACCCATATGGCACCACGCCAACAGGCCAGCGGCTGCAAAGCATCCTGGCGCCGTACCTGCGCTCGTTAGTAGACGCCCACGAACGATCAAAGAAGGGCGCGCTTGTCGAGCCCATCAAGCCTATTAACGTAATAACCATCACTGATGGTCGTCCATCCGACGACGTTGAGGGCGTGATAGTCCCAGTTGCTCGCCGCCTAGATTTGCTGGACGCGCCACCGTACCAAATTGGCCTCCAGTTCTTCCAGGTCGGCAGCGATGCCAATGCTACAGCAGGCCTACGAGAGCTAGACGATGAGCTAGAGGAGATGAACATCAGGGACATTGTCGATGCGGTTTTTTGGGATGGGGAACTCGGCACAGGGCTCTCGAGCGATTTGATCCTCAAGACAGTGCTAGGCGCAGTGAACAGGCGACTAGACCGAAAGCGCTGTGATACGCCACCGGCACGCGACAGGTTAGTGCGAGCTCAAGAGAGATGTGTGTGAATGCAGGCAGAGTATTTTATGTTTCTACCCTATTTAGGTCCGCTTTGCACACCTGTTCCCTCTTTTATCTTCTACGCCTGTTTGCTTCCTGCTCGCTTCGTGCTAGCAATGTGCAAACACCATTCATTCTTTATTGATATCAACGATCTTGTGCCACTGTAATCAGCATCGGCATTAGCATTGAATCAAATCACATTAATGCCTGCTTGGCCCTGATTGCTGTAGTCACACAAACATTGGGTCCTTTGGGCCAAGAGGACAGAAAGTCTGCGTTTATTTCTTGTAGCACGCATGCAACATAGAAAGGAGGGCAAGAAGACAGGGCGAGTAGCTTCAGCTGTGTTGTGTGGTGCTTGATCGCTTGTCACGTGATTGTGGTTACTGTAGATAGTCGGCCGTCCAAATCCGTGTTAGGGCGTGATTGAATTTCTCTCATTTTCTTCCTTGTATTATATAATCCACCCTCCTAATTAATGTGCAAAACGCGGAGAGAAGGAGCCCGTGAATCTAGGTGGCTGGTAAAAAAAAAAAAAAAAAAGGGAAAAAAAAAATAAAATAAAAAACACCCGATAACAGAAAGAAGGAACCAGGCGACTATGTAACTTGCCTCACATCTTATTCGCTCAGTCTCCAGTTTTAGACCGCGTATAAAAACTTCATCCAGCCGTTCTTTCCCCAACAGGAGCTTAGTGCATGTGCATTCCTTGCACGGGAGAATGTGCAGCACCCTTGTGCGTGCACAAATTTTAGCCGGTTTATGCTTGTTATGTTCGCTGCATAATATGTGCATGTATGGCCACAAAATTGTGCGTCTCCGTCGTCTCCTAGCTTTGCCTAGATTCTCGGCCTACGACCCACTCGCACATCATTGGTCAAGCCCCGTATGAACGTCCCGGCCTGTGCTAAGCAGTGGGTCTTCTATCCAGAAAGGGCCCATGAGTAGTACGGAGACGGCACACACGTGACTGCCAGGGAGAGTGTTATGTAAGCCGACTTCATTCCCAATGTAGCTTAGTACCGTTTTTGATCGGTAACCTTCTGCTGAGCTGGCTGGCCGATTGGAGCTTGAGAAAAGAAAAAAAAAAAAAAAGCAGCAGTCTTTTTTTTCTCTTAGCTGCGCTGGTCTAGCCCCCCAAAGCGACCAGGTACCTCTATGCTTATTCTTTCTGACCCATGCCACAGCCAGGGCAAGACATGGAAGGTTCAAGCAACAAACAACCAACATGCACTATTTTGCAAGTACCTATCAAGTACCCATGCTACGCTCGCTGCTAAGGAAACGCGTACCCACAAACGTCGCTTTTGGCTCAAAGAAGCCCCCAGACTCTCCAGAGATCCACCAGGAAACCACACCAAGCCTGTAAAGCAGAGTAGCTGCTCTCTCTACTGCATCGCCAATTACAGGCAAAGAAAAAAAAAGGCAGCAAAAAAAAGAAACTGCCCCAAAACTTGGAACTAGGTCAACTTACACCCTTTTTGTCCTTCGTCACCTCTCATCACTTCTTTCTCTTTTTGCCCACCCATGCCCATACTTTCTTAAAGAAGCCAGTCCTCCCATTTTCTTTCCCTATTTCTCTCCCTCCTCAACCTGTACTCTTTCTTCCTCTTATTTTCTTCTCGTCACCCAATTCATTTCACTTTTATCTTTCTTCTTCTTCTTTCCTAACAACTCTTTCTCCCCTTTCATTACTGTTCCCACCCATCCCCTTCTTAGCTCTCTACAGTCGTTGCTGGCGCATCTCCTTCACACTCTCTATCAACCAAGCCCACCTTCGTGCCCTCTGTCTCGTCCACGTCCCCAAGGCCGTCTCTTTGCTCCAGCCAGCTCTTCTTCAAGCTCTCTTGTCCTCCTGGTCCACCTCCCAAATCATTGTCACTTCTTGTGTCGCCTCCAGCAACCTCCCCCGTCCCTTTTTCCTTCCGCCGGACTTTGTCGCAACTCGTCGCGTCTGCTTCCTGCACTAGCGCCTTTCAACCACAACTTGCGCTGCATTCGGCTCTATTGTACTAACACTCCTAACCTTTTGTCTTTTTAGCAGTCTCTTCCTCTCCCTCTTCATCTTCTCTCCATCACAGCAAGCTCGCATTGCTTTTTTTCAATCCTCTAAGCCTTAACCCACATCTGCCGCAATCAACAAGCTGCCCGCCCATTCGTCACTATGGCTTTCTTTGAGCGTTCTTCCTCTGTCCTCACCCTCTCACCCCAGCCCGTCCACGGATCCCATCCTTTTTCCAGGATGACTTCTCCTGCCAACGCCTTCAATCGCTTCCAGAGTCCTCCTGCCCGCCTGGGTGCTCTGTCTGGCAACCGCAAGCGGTCTCGTGATGATGATGAAGACGAGGAGCAGCTACAGAATGACTCGCAGATGCGTCCTCGCCGCATTGCCGGCGCTGTTGGGGCTAAGCGTGTCATTATGATGCCCAACTCCCAATCAACTCCTACATCGAGCGGCGTTCACCAGCCCCAAACTATCGACGAACTCACCCTTCATCTTGGTATTGGCTGGCGCCGCCTGAGCTCTGAGGAGCACATCCGTGCTGCTGCCCGTGGCTGGGCTCGATACATTGAGATGCACTACCCGCTGTCTAGTGTGACTATCACTCTGGAGAGCAAGGCCTTGCAGTCGTACTTGGTTGAAAGTAACGAAGGCTTTTTCCTGTTCTCTGAAGACCTTCGACAGGGCCGTCTAGTCAGCCGCACCCGCGAGGGTGTCCTGGCCAACCTCAAGACCAACCCTCCCGTATTTGACTCGTCAAGCTACCCGATGTCTGCCTCGGAGACGTCCAGAATCCAAACACCCGTGCAGCAAAACGGCATGCAGGTGTGCTGATTTGCCAAACAAAATCAACCCACTGGTGCTCTCGTCTCGCGACTGTTTGTAGTTGGCTGTCCTCTTTTTTTCGACTAGGTTTTGGCCTGCTCGATCCTTGAGCCACTAGCGCAAAATCGTCTTACAACAATCTTCGAGTCGTTTTCCAGGGCAATCTGGCAATCCTTTTTTTTTTCGCTTGTCTTATTCGTCTCTAGTGTTTGATGCCTATCCCACGAGACGCCTCTTCTCACACCTGTTGGTATGGGGTTGACACAAAATCTCCAAGTTTTGTTGCATCTGTTCTTTCTATCACTGTTGTTGTCGTGCTGTCCACACAACACATTCTGGCTTTGCTTGGTCTTGTTTTTCTTTTTGGCTTCTTTGGGTTTCCTTGCTCTCGCTCGGCTTTTGTTTATCTTTTCCTCCTGGGGTTGGCGGTTCGGCATGTGCGGTTTGGCTACAACGATCACAGGTTTCTCATGCTCTTGAAGTTTTCTCCCATGCTTGGTTTGCGCTTTTGTTCTTTTTATTCTGGCACTAGGTTTTTTTCTTCTTTTCATCGTCCGCTTTTATTCTTTCGCCACGGGATCCGGAACCGCGTCTGTTTTTATCGTTAACTGTTTTGACTTTTTCATTTTAGTGTTACTTGACAAGCCCTTTCCAAGTCTTGCTCTTCCGCTGCGAATGGCAGCAAAAGACAAGGTTTGTTGATAAGCAGGCTTTTGCTTTCAGCAAGATGTTGCTTTATTTTTTCGATAGCTCGCTCGCCCTTGTATTTTTACTTTTTTTTTACTACCATGATGGAAGAAATGTCTAGTGTAATGTGACAGATGGATGAACAGCATATGCTATGCTGTCTATGGCAACGGGTTCCTATCCCTTTCAACGAGCTTCCTAAGGTGAGCTTCTTTTAATGTGTTAGCTTTGACCTTTTGTGTTGCTGGTGAGTGAATGAAGTGAAACCTCGCTCTAGACCCAAGCTCAATCAATTACATAAACCAGCTCCCTTGTAAAATGGCTGTTTTACTTGCATATCACAAAATAGAAAATATCATACCACACCACTAGCCAACCAAAACTTGCCAGGGCAAGGCTTGGCCCGCCTGATCCCATTCAGCCGTCTTTTGTGAAGAGAGAGAATATTAATAGCACGTAGACTCCAGGGAGAGAAGAGACAAGAGAGAATAAAAGACATGCCTGTACTTAGCCAGTGCAAGAACGAGAGAAAGGCTCTCCACTAACAGGTTCATGGTTATACCAGGTTACAAAATGAGGGTTGGTCGCTGAGTCCAAGCTTCATTATGGCGAAGGCGACCGAGGCTAGACTTGTCGCAAGCGCTTGCTTGCTCTTGTCCTATCAACACAGGCCGGTCTTCTAGTTCATGAAGGGCTTGGAGTAGCTGCAACGAAGCCAATGAAGCTGGAGCCTGGAAATGGCGGAGCTTGCACAGAAGAATTGTGGCGTTATGAACTGCACAATGTGCGTTAGCCGAAGATCAGCCGTACAGCCAGCCCTTGGCCGGGGATCGAGAAGGAGTCGAAGGTGCAAGAAAATGGGAGGGGGGAAGAGAAGAGAGTATAGCTTGGAGATAAATCGCCTACAGTAAGCGAGTGCTACATGCGATTAAGTGAATGCCAGAGGGCGATGGATTCATGAAGAAGAAGCAACGAAGCCCATGGACGTTTGTGTTTGATGCTTTAGTGAATGTATTCATAGCTAATCAAAGCACAGATGGAGCATATTCATGTTGGCTTTCCTGGCTAGCTGTTACCCAGAGAACGGAGATCCAGCCCACTCAGCCAACAAGGGAGAGCGAAGATGCAAAGCTGCGCTGTTATGGCATTTTGTGCAAGGGCTTGACGTGCACTGACAAATGAAATTGGAGGCGAGCAGCAGGGCTGGTGACTGAGCAGGGAATGTAATTGGCTCATGCAAGCTTTGTGCACTAGTTTTGTGCACGTTTCTGCACATTTTTTAATCCTGTGCACATAGTGCATGTGAGCCCCTGCCGTTTTGCTGCTGGATGGAAAAGGACGGGCTTGAAACGAAGCTGCAGACACCAATCAAGCTGCAGGAACGGGCTTGCTCTTTTTATTGGTGGCTTTCCTTGTGAAGTTGGACCAAAGAAAACTAGAAAAAAAAGCTGTGCATCGCTGTGACTTGAAACTATGTACAAGCTGTTGATGCTGCTGCAGCCGCAGCCGTAGCCGTAGCCGTCGACACATCCAATAGCCATGGCCGCAGCTGCATCTGTAACAATGTGCAGCTGTTCACCACCCGCCAATGCCCACTCAGTCCTGTGACCTGGTCACGTGACCCCATTGGTGGAGCCGTCTCAAGTCTGCCTTGTCTTATCTAGAGGCAGCCAGACAGACGCACGCACGCTGAAAAATATTGAAGCCAAAGACGAGGCCGGATTAGCAGAAACAAAAGAAGAAATAGAAACCTTCCTCCAGTCCTGCTTTCGCTCTAAGCTGAGCTTGGACGCTTCCTAGACTGTGACTGGTCTCAACTCCTACTCGCTCCGCTTCTAGCCATGCGTCCTCTTTGCCCATCTTCTCTAAGCGGCTGACCCCTCTCACTGTTCTCACTGCTCTCACTAGCTGCTATTGGCTTTTGCGTCTTGGTGCTTGTACTGTTGCTATCCTGATGACGATATATTATATTACAAATTGTCTTGGAGGGTCATGAGCATGAGGGGGGGAGGGGTCGCTTCCCGTTCCAGGAGAGGAGAGAGACCAGCGGCCTTACAAGTCTACAATCGCAATCGTTGCTGCTAGGTATATATGTATGATTTTCCTCCCCTAGCTCTGTGTCGCGCCGTGAAGCCATACCGTCCTTGACTTCTCGTCGATTCGTGATGGCATGCAGACCCATTCAACCTATTCTACAACCCATTCTAAAGCCGCTATCCCCGTCCATCTCATCACCAAACCCCCTCCCCCGCCCCCCCCCCCCCCCCCCCCCCCCCCCCAAGCACCGTCCTGTTGATTAGTTGGCTCCCTCTTTTTTTTCCTTTGCTCTGCTGCCTTCATCTGCAGGCAGGCAGCCCTCTCTTTTCCTCGATTTCCTCGCCTACTGCTATCTTCTCTTCTCGGTCCTTTTTTGCCTGTGTATAGCTTTGTCTCCACGGCGAATAAGAAGAAGCAAACCCAGTGCAGGAAGCCTGGAAAAGAGATACACAGCATCAAACAGAGCCGAAGAAAGCCTCTGACTGGACAAGATACACGACGTGGGCTGGTTCTTTTTTCCTGCTTCACTATTTTTGCTGCTGAATTTTTTCTCTGTTTTAGCCATGCACTTTATATGGCTGACAGCCTGAACAGGAACAAGAGAGCAGGAGGAAGAAGTGAAAAATACGCACATTGTATTGATGGTGGCTTTTTATTGAATTTGTTTTTATTGCTATTACCGTCACACTTGGGCGCCTTTTTTCCTTTTTGCTAGCCTTGGACCTTTGGCCGTATTCCTTTATCTTTTGCGCCTTTCTTTCTCGTCTTTTTCCGCAACTTGGCTTGTCTTTTCTGTGCTGTTCTGCTCGTGGGGTCGTTCAGCAACTGCGGCTTGTTTGGTTGGCTTCGTGATCACCGTCTTGGAGCTCGGCTGTTTGGCCTGGTCGGAAACACTACTAATAGCTGGTGAAATCCACTCTTGTCTCTAGACATATTGCGTTTGCCTTGGCATATTCCCACCCACTCACTCACCCACTCACTCACTCGGCCTCACCGGAATTCGCACTCATCATCCCGCATTTCTCTCCCACCCTTACACAGCACGATCGGCCGCGCACAACCC
>JAZBQP010000349.1:0-24106 GCA_038407015.1 Ceratocystis ficicola | reverse complement strand
GGAGAGGGAGGGAGAGGGAGAGGGAGAAGAAGGAGAAGGAGAAGGGTGGGTGGAAGGCGACTGTTGACGATGGAGAGCAAGCACAATCCGAAGAGGCAGTCAGCGAGTGACGAGCTTGATAGACGACAGGAAAGCCGTGGTGGGAAGTGAGTGCTGTTGGGTTCTCTTGATATTGCTTCTGATGTCGTATTTGGCAAACGCGTTTCCAATTATATTAGCCTTCCCCCACGAGCTCTGAGATACTGACGCCCTGAAGTGTGGAATAAGGAAAAACAGAGGAAAAGAAGAGAAGGGGGGGGTGGAAGAGAGACGAGGGTAAAAATGGAGATGCCAATGCGCTTTGACTGATTGAAGCCACAGGGTCAGACGTGCGGTGCTTTGATGAAAAGTGGCCAAGTCAGCAGCACAAAATACAGTGCTCAGTTAGCTGAAAGGAGGAGTGACTCGCTGGAACATCAGCAGGACCCAGCTGTATTTTAATGGGCTGTTCACGTACAGGCTCATGATTGCTAGCGCAGTGGGAGGCTTAAATGCCAGCCGGGCGTGAGCGTGCAATGGCTTGCTTGCTGTGTGTTGCCTTTTTACTCATGAGTTTATAAAAAAGAAAATATAAAAAATGTAAAAATGTAAAAAATACAAAAAATACAAAAGAAATATCAAAAAAAAAGACAAATACCACTAGGGACGCCTTCGTTTCCAGCGACTCTGCCTATGGACTTGCTCTTGGCATTTTTGATGTCGGCTTTGTTAGGCACCCAAACGGAGTTAACCTTGCGGGCTAGATTCTTCCGTCCCACTATGAATAGTAGTACATCGCAGCACAAGAGGCAGAGGTCTTCTATTGTGCCTCTTCGGCTTTTGCCAACCAGCAAACCCTGATGTTGAAATACATCCGTGTCTGCACATGCGCATCCAGGCGTTGCATGTCCCATTCTCAAAGCGAAGCAGGTAAATAGATGATAAAAAAAAAGAAAAGAAAAAAAAAGGAAATCCACCGCCTTCCTGCCCAGAGGCCTAGAATACAGGGGCTTCGCTTCGCGTTGGCTTTAATGAGCAGGCCGTCGGCCAGTAAAGTGTCCCTTGGCATTGGCCGCAACATAATAAAATGACTGTTGTTAGAGGGAGCAGGCCCCCTGTTCGAGAGCACCAATCCATTCATCGTTTCAAAGCGAGCGGGCGACTATGCTGATTAAGCTCCAGCCAGACGTCTTCTCGCTTTCCCAGCATTATGTCACATCCACATTTGCGAGGCGTTTGGGGCGTTGTTAGCGAATGGACATCACCGTCACCAAGAAAAGAAGGGAAGGGAAGCCCGTCAAAACACTCTAAAAACAGGCCCAGCGGCATCCGCTAGTAGGTGCTGGCCGGCTGGCTGGCTGGCTGCTGACTGACTGACTAAGTAGCTGGCAGTGCAGAGGAGCATCTCCATTTTTGTGCTCGTCTGCTGCTTTGCCTCAGCCATCGCCACTTGTTAAGCTACCAGGGTTTTGGCGCAGACTGCGCACTATAACAGGAAGGCTTCAGGACACAGCCCGCTATACAAGCTCCCTAATTACAGGCAATAATGGGCAGCCACAACCCTTTTTCCTCGCTCAGCCCTTGAGACAGACGCAGACACCAACGTAAACATTAGCACAGGCATCAGGAGGGTCATTGTTAGTGGCAACTCAGTTCTAGCGCAAAGTCCCACCGGCTTGGCAACGCCATACTGTGCTATTGCTGTGCTGTGCTGCCTGTGATGTGTGTGTGTGTGTGTGTGTATCTGTTGTCATGGATGGATGGGATGGGTCTCTGTCGCCAAAGCCCGTGCCCAACTAGAGCTTTTGCTGATTGCGTCTTTCAGCTGGATATGACAACCTGCAGATCATTCATTCACTCAGCGAAAGAAAGCGTGATTTCGAGCATTTGTTTCTAGCGTGGAGACGACGGCGGACACATAATTGCGTTCACTTCACCAGCACATTACAAGCCAGCGTGGTCTGATGCAAAATACCACACAATGGATGAAATAAAGCGATGGGGCTAGACAGGCCGCATGGCGCAATATCAGAGAGTCAGTCCAAGCCGCGCTTAGATCTATCCAAGCTTGTGGAAATCCAGTCATCACCGGGTTCACATGACCCGCAAAGAAGTTTGCAGTTCCCAGCATGACTGGACACCTCCAAAGCGAAAGAGCCAAGTCAGGCCAGTCCAAGTCAGACCAAGCCAGGCTAGGCCAGGCTAATTCGGGACCGTGACGAGAGCAGCCCCCCTCTCCCCTTTGCTAGTGTCAAAGAACACTTGCAATTGACCAGTCCGTTCTTTTGCTGTTTTTGGGCTTGTCTCCGAACAATGTATGGACAGAGCGTGGGAGGGGAAAAGGATATGGCGACGGATTCGGGCTTAGATTGAAAGGAATGACTCTTACGATGGATGACACCAGATCTATCCATGACTATGACTAGGCTTCAGGGAAAATAGTAGAAAAAAAAAAAAAAGACCATGAGTACGAGTATGAGTAGGGCATGCGTAATAAGACAGAGGAAGACAAGTCATCGTGTATGGCTCGGCTTAGTGGCAAGTTACAAGCTAGACCTTGGATCTTCGGTGGCCTCAGTGAGGCCGTGAAACAGAGTATCAAACGACGACGCGTGTGAAGCAAATTGATACCCTTTGGTGGATATGGATGGCGTCACAAAATCCACCAGGTCTTGCAAGGCTTGCAAATCAGGGAGATATACGAAGTCGAGCCGAGAAATACACACTGTCTCGAGCGGTCACTTGCTAGAAGTTTTCAACCAGGATTTTGCGGTCGAGAAAAAGAAAAAGAATGAAAAAGTTCCACCGACTAATTGTGAAAGAGACAGCAAAGTACCATGAGGAACACGAAATACCAAGAAAGCCCAAGATTAACAGAGCAGACCCCTACAACAGCTAATCACGCAGCTCGTGTTTTTTTCGAGAGGCCCTCGGAATCTGGATTAAAAAAAGAAAGGGAATGGAATGGAATGGAGATGAACAAAACATTTGACCGAGGATGTAGATGTGCGGCTATGACGCGAATTCCCCTCCCACCAAGCTCGTGGCACAAAATACCAGCAATTCTGCTTGTGATGGGGGTTTTTCGGTCTTTTTATCAATAGTTAAAGTGTATCTTTTAAGTGGGCATAACAAGATGTAAGTGAATATCCAGCCAGTCTTGGGGTGCGCACATTACACTAGTCCTAGCACGCAGAATGGAAACAGAATCGGGTATACAGGGACTGGCTCTAAGAAGGAGCGGATGTTTGTTCATCCGGCCGCAGAAGCGTGCCATGCTCAAACCGTCATAGTAAAATTGCTTTGATATCCAGGACGCCTTCCCTGGCTTTACCTTCCGACTCAAACTAACGTCATCACTGTGATGGAGAAACGAGTTTGGGAATTCCCATGGCAATGCAATATCTCCTCAAGTATGTACCCTTTGTCTCAGGATGTCTAGGGTTTCCCCCTCCTCGTCAACAGCATCTGTGAGCATATCCATGATCAACGTACCACGCCCCAAGGTCTTGTCAAGAAACATCTTGTCAAGATACAAGTTCAAGGTACCACCGCCATCACCTGTTATTCCTAGACCCAGTTTTGCTGAGCTGAGTGGTAGGAGAGGCGATGGCTTTTTATTGGCCAGGTGATCCACACAACTGCCTCTGGTGGCGCCCTAATGTCAGGATTCCATTCCTTTATCTTATCTCCTGCAGCTTGTGCGGTAAAAAAAAATGGAGAAAAATAAATGGACCATCAAGGCCACGCTTCATTCAAAATCCTTCGATTCTTTCTGCTGGAGGGCTGGCAAATTCGCATCTTACCCTTATTCCAAGTGCTATTATACCTGTTACTAAAAGAAAGGGGAAGTGGAAAAAATCGCTACATCAAGCTTCAATCAAAACGCGTAAGTTATACAAGCCGTTATTGTACAAGGCCATGTTTCACACAGGGCAATTCCTCTACCCGTCCAATACTGTGTCCTGTATTGCTTGAAAGTCGCAAGGTCCAACCAAGACTCACCTCATCTAGCTTGCCAACGCCGGTATGTCCGGGAAAACATTGCTGGATTTACCCGGAGGAATAATGCAACAGAGAAAGACGGTACGGTACAATAGCCCAAGGTCGACCGACGTCTGCTGAAATTGGGGAAAGCCAGTCTTCAAGGTTCCATCGCTGTTGGCTTATGCGAATTCGCACCAAAAGGCTGTGGTTGTGCTGACTTTCGCAGGGAACAAAAAGCAACGCTACAGGTAGGCTTGGCCAGATCAGACTAAGATAGCCAGTCCTCCTCTCTGCTGCTGCTGACACATTGCAACCGTCGTCTATAAGCATGCGTACCAAATTATGAGTCGTTGATCTGTATGCAGCAAACAAAAAAATGAATCCACAACATCACACGTCCTCCTCCTCTTCCTCCTCCTCCTCCTCCTCCTCCTCGTCTTCGATTTAACCGACCAAGAGCTCACAGCCCGCAAGTCTCCATTTTCCCAATATTCACACTCAAACAAGAGCAAAGGATGTAATGTCTCCTTCGAGAATAGCTTTGGCAGAAGAACCCAAATGTACGCAAGCCCGATGGCATAACTGTATCACTCCTACAGGCCCGGCCTCAAAACCCAAATGCAAGCCAAAGAGAGCTGAGCCTACCTACAATAGCAGCATGACTCACTGCACTAGCGAGAATTAACATGCTTTCTTCTTCTCACGTTCCCCACTCCCTCCTGACCTCAGAGTCACTTGAGGGTGGTTTTAAAGAAGCCATGGAAGCGCTTTATCCGGGCACTAAATATCTTGGCGATTCCAAGATAGGCGGTAACATGGGAACGTTGTTTCTCAAATTTCCCCAATTTTTCTCGCCAGGGTTAGTACCACACATCACATGCAGCTCAAATTAAATTATGATAACCCTAAGTTTTGGGCATGTTTACCCGCCAAGCCATCCCAAGGTGGCAATATTAAATGGCTCATTGAAACCGACTGCAGCTTATTGGCTGTCATGACAGCAAGTGAAAGACAAGGTGGCTCAAGATGGACTAGCAGGTAACAGCATGCTGCTCGCTATTACCTACAGACCATCAACAATATCACATTTTGCCTACAATACTTGACAAATGCTGAAACAGCAATAAAATGTACAAAGCACGTGTCTTTATTACATCGAGAAGCAGCACAATCCGCATGGGCTGTTGTTATTCTCACTCAATATCGGACCCGAACCAGCCCCGTCAGGAGCCTAATTAAAACTCCAAAGAATTTTCCAGGCCTTCATGTCACCCAAGTGCTGCTGCATGCTCGGATGTCGTGTCATCTGTGCTACGTATTAATATTGCGAGAAAGTAACTTCTCTCTCACCGCCAATAAGTTGAGCAAAACGCGAATAGATGATGCTTGCAAGGTGGATAGATAGATGCCCTCCATGCACAATTGCAAAAAAGTATACAGAAATCAGACGCCATCCAACTTGGGGCAAAGCAAGCCTGAGATGATTCCACTCGCCCATTCCAACACCTTATGATGGAGCCCGATCTAAGTAAAGGAGCATCTAGTTGGGCATCACATCACATGACATGTTAGGATTCATAGAATTCTAGATCCTGACAGCCTTGATATTTTGCCCAACAGGTAACAAGCTGATGATAATTGTGAGAAGCAGTGGACAGCCAACGCGCTTTGGCCTAGCTTTGGCCGAATGAGCCGCCATGCACCAAACGCTCTTCTGCGTTCGCATGTGCGTCTTGTCCTTCTACCTCACAATTCGCTTTTCACCCGAAGAGCGCGTGAGCCAAACCTAGTCTCATGGTCCGTGGTGTTATTTTCTTTTCTTTTTTGGATTTTTGTTAGCTTCATATTCCTGGCCTCGTGCCATCCAATCATCTTTGCTCATGCTATGACTACCTTGTTCTTTTTTTTCTTTCTTTTCGCCCGAGGAGAAAATATGTGTATTTGCTGCCTGCTCTTAGCATGGGGACAGTTGGCTTTTTAGGAGGGGGGAGGGGGTGGCCTCTTTCTAAAGTGTTATTTGAAAGCTGAAAGCCTGCTGTAGAAACTCAGTGTGATCATGATCCAGCCTAGCACTAGGCAGAAGCACTGGTGGCGGTGACAACATCACAACACATCACAACACATCACAACCCTGCACACATGGTCAAAAAGTCTCCAATACAGCTGACAAGTAATCGTGGCAATATTAGTGCAACATCAGGCGGCCACCCGGATCTTTGGAACCTTCCAATCTATCATGCTATGGAAGGCAAAGTACCGGCGTATGTCGGGCACAGGCCTCTCACCTTGAACAAGAAACAATGGCGCAAAAAGAGGCCAAGCAGAATGTTAAACAGAGAGCACTATTATTCAATGTTCCTTATCTAGAAGGGAAACAAGCCCCCGTGTAATTGCTATCAATTTGGTGTATCCTGAAAGAAAGAGAATGGGACATGTCAAGTAACACGCCATAGGTGTTGAACTGAAGAAAGAAAGGCTATATAGGCACTATTACGCGAAGCCATGCTGCCATGTAGCCAACCTTTACGACGCCATGTAGGTACTGGCATCGATACCATTAGCAGGGTACTCGGGCAGGGCAACCTCAAAGCGCTTTTCAATGGCCTTGAGAACCTCACGGTCTTCCTCAGAGCTAACAAAGGAGATGGCCAAGCCCTTGGTACCAAAACGGCCAGCACGACCAACACGATGAAGATAAGAATCAGCATCAGCAGGGAGATCGTAGTTGATAGCAAGGTTGATGCGCTCGATATCAATACCACGGCCAAAGACATCGGTGGCAACGCAGATGCGCTTCTTGAAGTCCTTGAATTCCTTGTAACGACGGATACTAGATATTGGGTTAGAATTGAACAAAATTAAAAGGTTGCCGGACCATATTTCATAACTTACCGTTCTTCTTGGCTGATACCAGAGTGCACAGCAATGGAGGGGAAGTTGCATTCGCGTAGAAGCTTGTCCAGCTGTGTACAGCGGGCAGTGCTCTTGACAAAAATGATAACCTGATTGAACTGGAGATCGTCTAGAAGCTGATTGAGTTTGCGGTTCTTTTCGCGCTCCTCTAGGGCTAGGTAGTATTGCTGCAGACCGTGCAGAGTGAGTTTGGTGTCTTCGTCGACGTAGTGCTCAGTAGGGTTCTGCATGAACTTGCGGCAGATAGGCTTGACATCATCCGACAGAGTAGCGGAGAACATCATGACCTGCTTCTGCTGAGGAGTAGCACGGAAAATTTCTTGGACATCACGGCGCATATCTGTCAAAATGTTAGTCAAGAGGAGTTGGCATAAGTGTAAGAGAAGAGAGCAACTTACCGATCTGATCAAGCATCTTGTCGCACTCGTCGAGGACAAACATGCGAACACTTCCCAGGCGCAGAACCTTGTCGCGAACAAGAGCGTTTAGACGACCAGGAGTACCGACAATGATATGAGGGCAGGTATCCTTGTTCTTGATAAGCTCAATGTCCTTGTTGATAGAAACACCGCCGTAGAAGACGCCAGTACGGACGTCAGGAAGGTACTTGGAAAAACGGTTGTACTCGTTGCGGATCTGGAAGGCCAGCTCACGGGTATGGCACATAATGAGGACAGAGACCTCGCCATCAACAGGCTCGAGGCGCTGCAGGGTAGCAAGGGTGAAGACAGCAGTTTTACCAAGACCGGACTTGGCTTGGCAAATGATATCACCACCCAGAAGGGCCTGTGGGATGCAGGTCTGCTGGACTGTACATGTGGAAGAATGATGTTAGATTGAAGTTTCCACAAGGGCTGATTGATGAAAGGTGAAACGAGGGATTAAAGCAAGAACTGGTGGCCCGAAGAAGAAGAAGAAGAATAAAAAAGGTGCCGGTGACTATCGGAGAATGGTGTGGATCATGAGCCACGTATGAGTTGGGAGAAAACTGCAGAACATGAGTGGTCCGGTGTTGTCAAAGAGCCGTTGGGCTGCATGAAGAACCAGCTTGAACTAAACCACGAAGGTTGGTGTAGAATCACCTTGTCCAACAACTTCTCCGGATGGAGATCATTTGAACACAGGTGGATATATGCATATGTTAGCGAAAGCAACCAACCAAACCTTTGGCCAACCTTTCAATTGGTCATCAGTTCTTAGGTCGTTCCAAGATACAAAAAACAATATACCGTAAGGCAAGGCTACGAAGTATCACCTTCAGGCCAAGCCATTGATGGAATTGCGATACTCATTGACGCCGTTCTTTTCGGAAACACAAAGTCAATGAATAAATAAAACGAAAAGAAGAGCCAAATGCGATTATTTCTAAACGCAAGGACATCATACAACTCGTTGTTTTGGACACCTCACAAAGAAACAGCATGCGATGTTGCAGCTAGCTAGAAAAGCTACCAGCATGCTGAGCCTCAATTATGATGTTCTCCATGTAATTACACATCCAGTGTCGATGGAGAAGTCGTAGCGAATGTTGAAGATATATCCCAATCTTCACTGCCGATGCTACCAAGACTAGAAGCTAGACTCGACGTGCGTACAGGCGTATCAATTGAAACTCCAATTAAGGGTAGCAATTGGGCATTTTCGAATTCCCAGACGCCAGCGACGACGAAGGGGTTCATGCCGTAGTTCAAGAACTAATGGCTGGTGTTTTTGCTCTCTCTTCTTTGATATTCTTCTTCTTCTTCGTATGTTGGGGACGTATGGGTTGGAGATAGTGGGTGCTTGGAATATGGCAATTAGAAGTGTAACTGACCCTCGGAAGGATGTTCGAAACCGCAGTCGGCGATGGCGCGCAGAAGCTCTGTCTTCAGAAAGAAGTCACGGAAACCAGTAGAATGGATACCGACGTATGAGCCCTTCTTGTCAACAGGCTCAGTACCAACAGTCTCCTTTTTAGTAGCGGTGGCAGAGACCAAAGGCTCCTTGCTGGTGATGACCTCGTCATCGGAGTAGTCGATAAGATCCTCTTCAGCAGACATAATTGCGAGTGATTAAGTTAGACGGTGATGGAAAAAGGAGAATGGATGCGCGGTTAGGTCTAGCTTGACAAAGTCGCGATGTAAATTAGATGAGGTCGTGTTTTTTCTTCTTCGTTAAAGTGGGAGTTCTCAGACACGAACGGGGCGTAGGGAGAAGAGAGAGATGGAGAAAGAAAGATCAAAAGAACAGATAAACGGAGAATATAGGTTAAAGCCTAGAAATTCCTGGGAGCAAGAATTCCAAACAAGCTGGGGTCGTCTTGATGGATGGTGGGAAAATAGACAACAAAATAAGAAATTTTAAAAAAGGGAACAAAAGATGAAGGGAAGGGGGTGAAAAGACCAGGCAAGGCAGGCATGAGAAATTTGGTCTCAAATGAACAACAAGGCTGACTACTTCAGCCTTCTTTCTACAGCTTAGCACATGGAAGGCAACAGAAGCTGTTTTTGCAAGCGTGTGTGCTTTGGCCAATTAAAAACATCATGTGGGGCACAGTGATGTAGTGTTTGCTGGGCACTTGCCTGTTGCTGTTCTCTTCATATTAATACAAATATGATAAAAGAACATTAGGCAGGATATGCATAGGCGGTGAGAAGCGGAAAAGGGTTATGGTTAAAGTGTTGTTAGGAGCATTGGGTAGCAAGTAGCATAGAACCTTCGCCTTAACACCAGAAACATGCGATGACCGACAACCCTAGGTCACAACAAATAACCCTAACATAACCGACAGGATCTAGGCCTCTAGTAATTTATTACTGGATATCTGACTTCATGATGCAACATCAAGACGAACATAAAATCAAGGCAAAATTTTCCAAACTAACATTAAGATGTTTGATATACCTCTTTCTCTACTGCAGTATTTAACTTCGTTCCATAGACCACAAGGTCAGTCACCTGATGGGGGTAGTAGTTTCTCTCCTCCAACGGCTGGTTTCAAGAATGTTGCCTTATCGCGCCTCTCATCTTATTGTCATGGTGGAGGTGCGGATGTCACAGATGCGCCGGTCTTTAGTGGCCCACTCCCACCTATTGCATGCTCTATGTACATGGCTAAATTATACTCACTTTATTCCTCATAGTCACATCACTACTCGTCACCAACGCTACAGGATGGGCATCAAGTGTCTTCTACAGGTCATGATACAGCTGCTAGTTGAGCTAGTGTCGGTAGTGCCTTTTTTGATACTAGCCACATCACTATCCTCTCCAGAGCTCATAATCAACTTGCCGTACTGGCCCAACATAATCTCGATCCAGTGTGGCGCCGTATTCAACTGAGTGAAAATCACCAAGCAAAGAACGGCAACTGATTCTAGACGTACTGTCTCAGGCTCTGACCCGGGAACTTGGAAATGATAGCCATATTGTGTCTTCCCATGTGAGCCACTCACAAAGTAGCCGAGGGAGCACACCCGCGGGAAACCTCTACTCACAAGGCTCAGCTTCCTTTACGAAGTCATCACATTTGAAAATGACATGGCACCAACTAAATGATCATAGACCTAACGGTGTGGTAATGCCGGTACACCAGCCTAAAGCTTCAAAACAGTCTGACTTGAGAGCTGCACGCAGGTCTTTGTTGAACACTCTTGCTGAACTACGAAGCCTTAAACAACAAGAGCACCGATACATCAAGAACGAGGCTTAAGTGCCCAGTAGCGCTCTATCACGTGCTAAATACCTTATTGCCCGTCAGTTGCAGATATAAACTGAGCTTAGGCTCTTGGAAAACAACACTGACGAGGAGCTGGCTCAAAAACTTCACAGCTTAAAAACCGAACACGACAGCCTCTTCCGCGAGATTCGCGAACTTGAAGAGCGCCTTGTTCTGTTCCAAAAAAGCGTCGTTGGGTTGATGGCAAGATCCTAAATATCAGAGGCAAACGGGAAGCAGGGCTCAGTGGCTATCGTGGCGCATTGAAGGAGGTCGACGAGCAGATCAGCACTTTCATGCACCAGCTACCAGTCGAGCCGTTGCAGACAGAGGCTTATGCACATCTACATACATTGGATAAAGACAGCGTACGTATCGCCTCGCCTGGTAGCAACGAATTTCTCGGTCTTGTACCCGAAAGACGTACACTAAATTTAGCCCGTGAGTGGTGGGAAGCTGATGTACCAATACCAAGAGCCCGGGAAAAGCTGTAGCTAAAAAGAAAAACGTCGCGCCAGATGAAGGCGCTGAGGTTTGGGCTGCCACAATCAAGTTGGCCACTCAACGAGTAAACAGATGCATTTTTGTTTGTTTGTTTGTTCTATTTAATGTCTACCTGATTGATTCTACACAATAATACGACGGCACATTCCGGACAAGACCAGCCGGGGATGATGTCGTCATCCGGGGCCGTTCTTAGGCGGTCAGCGGTAGCGGGTGTGCATGAGCTTCGGAAGCCACCCTTGGCCATCGTGGGTCCAGTGTAAACACCGGAAGGTCCTTCAACTCGGCATCGCCCGAGGGCGTCCCCGCAAGGGGTTCCAGGATTGGCTACCTGGTCTTTTTGGCCTGCGGCCACAAGCATGAATACTATCTACTCCGGAAGGCCAACGGCTATCAGCACGGGGTTTTGGCCCCGGCGGAGTACGCTGGTTTTGTCCTTCCGATCGCGTGCATGTAGTCGTAGTTTCATCATCAAAGCCTGGTGAGCGTAACCGGGGCCGTTCGGTCCCTTCTCGACACCTCCGTACCCTCCCGGCTGCCTTTTCCAATTTTTTTCTCCTTCCCCATCTAAACCACCCTCTCGTTCTCACCGCCTGTTTCCCCGTCCCCTCCTTCTCCTCCTCCGGCCTCCCCTCCGCCTGCTCCGTCTCATTCCCTTTCAGTTTCTTGTGTAGGGGCTTTGTCTTTCTTCGGTTGTAGTTCCTTGAGAATGCGTCGTAGTACCGTAGCCACATGACTCGTTACCTTGGTCTTGCTTAGCAACTTGTCCGCAAATCTCTGGCTCCACGGCCTTTTGAGCGCCCTGCACGTCCACAGATGTGCACGATCTCTCTTTTTCTTGCAAAGTTTGCAGCCTCATGGTCCTTCGTGGTTGAACCTAGTGTGGTAATCGTCACAATCACCACGTCCAGTTCTCGCGGCTAACACGTAACCCAGTTCGACTCTTCTGAGTCTTTTGTAGTCGTCGACACGAAGGGGGGGTGAACAGATGAAGAAACTTGACTGAAGGCAACAGTGATGGTTCCCAATAAACAGAAAATACCATAGGTCAGCTCGTGACGCAAATGGGTGCAGTCATGAGCGTTCTCAAACAGAACCTCCAGTTGCCAACGACAAAAAAGTGAAATTTACTGATATGTGCTATTGGTGCTGAGCTAGAAGTACTTGAAGAGGCAGAGTCAATATTGCGCTTTGGGTCAGCTACGCCCCCGCAAGGACGTTCTCTGGGAAAGCTACTATCCGCAATATGCGAAGAAACCACAGCAGCAGTCTAATGATGTGTTGACAAAACCAACTCGCAATGTGTTGGTCGACATGGAGGAGTAGCGTGAGAAGCGGGTTGTCGGAGCCGACGGCCACAAGGACAACGCCGGCCATGGCAAAACAGTTGATACTGGACCAGCTTTCCAATTTGAAGTATCTAACTCCAGACTTGCAACCTCACCTAGCCCTGTATCATCAACCAAGTCTGCAGAGAGTATGCCATCACCAGCTTTCAAGCCTTATCGTCTTAACGGCGATGGTTATTACAGTGACAGCCAAGTACCAGTGGACTTTTTGACCTGAAATGACAATGTAGAGTGTTTATCATTGCTTTTTAAATGATGCAATGAACAGGGGAGAGACTTGTGATTATACTGACTATACAGTAGCATTCTGAGTTTACAACACTACATTTAATCATATCTTTATTTATATTGTTTTGAATGATCGCTATAGAAAAATTGTGAGCCGCTCAGGCGTGCAAAGCGAAGGGCAATGTTCATTGAAACAAGCATAAATAAAAGTCATAAAAACATGAGGTAAGTTCACATCAACTTGAGGATATGAACAAAAAATAAAGAGGGGGGGAGGCATAAGGACAACAAGCAAACGGGCAAAGACAAGCAGAAGAAAACAAACAACAAACAAGAAAGGAACAGAAGCCAATCAAGGCAAGTGATGCAATGCGGTAGTCAGGAACACATGTGAAGATAGGCAAGAAGGGTAAAAGGGTTGCTGAGTGGCTAGTCGAGTGACTGATTGAATGTGTTGCTTGTAAATAGTGTACAAGCTTGACATGGAAACCACATACAAGACACGGTCTGTACAGTCACTACTACAGCCTAGCTTCCTCTGGCAAGCCCTAGCCCAGCCTATCTAGCCGCCGGCTCACCGGCGTCGCTCAAACCAACTGCTTGCGCCAGCAATCGCCACTGATTGGTCCATGACCCATTCACCAACACCTAGGTAACGGTCGACCCATCCATTGAGGTCTTTGTTTTCGCCCGAGATTTTGTCGCTACGGAAGCTGTTACATGATGATTGTTAGAAAGCTTGTTAAGCAGTACTCTATAGCTGTTGATCAAAGCTAAAGGGGCAGGGCGGTGAAGAGAAAACTCACGTCAAGCCAGTGGAGCGGCGCATCCCAGCTAGAACAGCGGAGACTTATGGGTAAGAAGAAGACCTGTTAGCTGTACCGCTATTGCGATAACTTGATATAGACGTGCAGATAAATGCACGTCACATGATAACTAGAGGTCATAAAAGAACAGGAGACTCACTCATGACGGCGTCAAAGGCATAGTGGGTTAGTTTTCCAAGCTTAGACCACAAGCCCAAAGTCAGTAAATCGAGGAACTAGCGGGAGAACAAGATCTGCTTAGAACCAAAGGCCTTGATTATCTAGAGCAAGAAGCACAAGGCAGAGATGCAAAGAAAACCGGAGAAAGGAAAGTCTCAAAATACGTACCACCATATTGACGATGGGCTGTGACAAGTGTTGATATGGAGAATGAAGGAGGGGACGGCAGAGGCTCGGCCGGCGATGGCAATGCTTCGATGGGCGGGGTAGGGAATAATTCGGCGTAGAATCACGGCAGGACAATTTCGGAATCAGCGGAGAGCTCGGAGTGGCTTAGGTCATATAAACAGATGATGGCTTTCCCTCAGCTGCTGCAGGTGACGTTGAAGCCTCTCACCTGAGGCTGTGACCTCGCCATTTTGCCCAAGACCCACAATTAAGAGGGGATTGGAATTTTTGATTAAATTGAAACTATTTCTGACTAAAAGCACTACCCATATGCTCCATAGTCAACATAGCCGTGGCCCTAAGCTCTGTATCACGTGATTATTTAACGCCAGCGAGTTACAGCAAACAGCGCAACACGGGCTCTTCAGTCAAGTTGCGGCTTGGGGTAGTGTCTACAGTGCTATGTATAATGTGCTCATTTTTACTCAAGTCACATCAGCCCATAGCCCATAGCAGCAGCTGAGACGAGACTGATGCAATCTACAAGACGGAACATGTAATTTCTTTATTTTTGTGGGTCCAATACTCCTCTATGTTACTTCAAAACATTGTACTTACATTAGCCAAACTGGACTGAATTAGATTGTTCCTTTGAAAAGGGCGGGCCTTGAAGCTGCAGCTGGACAAAACATAAAGAAATTAAAGTTTTGATTTGCAGTAAAACAAGCCAGATATCAGGAGGGGGGAAGCACAGCAAGAAATAGGAAGGGCTAGTTGAGGTGTGAAATGGATGCAATTGGCCCGGATGACCTAGTGGTATGTTCTTCAGAAAAACTACCAAGATATCGGCCTCGGTATTGAGAAACTCATCGCCAACATCCATGCTTCATAGTTGATTGACTTGTCAGTTAGTGGGCCCATTCACATGATTTGACAAGAAGCAGAGACAACAAGAGAGCAGAACGTTTCTTGATGGCCATGTTTGTTTTCTGCATTGTCCATTTTTGTTTCCCCTCTTTTCTCTTCCAATCCATTCTGTTTTATTCCATGTGTTCTGTCCATCTCTGAGGCTGTGCTCTTGGCTCTCTTTCATGACCGGATGAGGGCAAGTAGCGCGGGATGGGAGAGCCAGGTTGTGGCCAAGCCTCTAAGGTTAACGCAATTTAAAACTAAGGTTCAAGGAAGTCAAACTTTGAGGCCATGGCAGAATCACAAGGGGGAAAAAGACATGTTTACGGTGTGTCGTGTACGAAAATAGAAGGGAAATGCAGAACAGAGAAATCATGGAGAAGCACACAAAACTCATAGTCCAAGCTTGGCTCGTGCTACTTACTAGTTTGACAGGAAGCGATCGTCTGCTTGGTCGTTTCGCCGTAGATAATAGCCAAGAACAACACTGGACAAAAGTTTGGGAATAGGGCCACATGGCAGGCTCTCGTTAGTGGTAAAGTATACCAAGCAGCAGCGTGCTATTACATCCATGCGCCACGACGCAGCAAAACAAATCAAATCTGCAGCACCAGCCAAACAGAGGCAAACAAGCGCAGCCAGAGCACAGCCAGAACACGATGTTGCACTGGGATGCAATTCGTTGGTTCTAGTTAAGATGGGAGAAGACAGAACCTGAGCTGGCCCTGCTCCCTCCCTCTCATCTTCTCTTATCTCGACGCTTATTTTCTCAGTTTGAAGCCAAGGAGCCAGAGTGGGGGGAGTGGTGGTTTGACTTTTCTCATTAGCTGGTTCGGCTTATTCGCTCTGCTGGTTTATCGCGCATTCGTCCATCGTGTTTCTTGCCGTGCATGCGCGTCCTGTCTTGTCAAAAGTAAGCGTTTTACCCAATTCGTAAAGATCCTAGGATTGTGCAGTCCATACTGCTCGCAGCATGAAAAATTCGTCATTCTGTGATACGTAAACACGAATGGGACAGGCGAAGTAGCAAGACAAACCGATGCGCGGGTTGGGTAGAATTGCAGAATCAACGGTGATGTGCAAGCGTGTTGCGCGTCTTTGTCAGAAGGAAGTCTAAAAGCTCGTATTCCGGTGCTTGCCTAACATGTCTTGTAGGTTTTTGACCGGGCAAACATGATGGTCGTCATGGTCTTATCTGCATTGAACTAAGATAGTGTAATGTTTGAAAGAGCCAGCCATGCGCTCAAGCCGGATTAGCCCTTTTTTTTTTTTCTTTCAAAAATTTGTGGGCGAGGGCGCGGGGATATCACCTAAGGCTTATCAGCTGAGCCAGAACAATAGTAACTGCCATATTTCCCTAGTTCTCACCTGTGGATAAGGTGCATAAAATAGAGAAGCATGGACAAACAGGAAGCTTAGAATGCTATACCCGGCCCCGAACCAGTCTTTTGCCAGCCTCTTTCTTATCCTACTAAGCCTAGATACCAGATTTCCGGCCAAGCCATTCAATGTCTACCTTATTTTCTTAATAGCCAGGCGGGGCCTTTTAAGCATCTTAGCACTGCTTGTCGCCAGGATGCTTGTTTGCTTTGTTCATAATCTGTGCACAATAGTGCAGATTCTGCCCTCCGCATGCATGAAGTAAAACATGAGAGATTAGTTATGAGGTTGGGTGACAAAGAGCGGAGAGCAGCGAGATTGGTGATGAAGGGAAGGGCCTGTGATCTACGGGCGACAAGATGGACAAAATAAAGCAGAGTATTTGTTTTCAGGGCCGCATCACGCCTCATTCACACCTGTACGAGGGTTGGATGTAGTAAATGTGGCAATGTACTGGCTAAAGGGGCTTGCGCGACAATAATGTGGCGTTATCTCAACAGCACTTAGACTGAGTGTGTAGTGCGATTTCTACCCACTAGTTTAGCCTTTTTATAGTAGGATCGTTCAGTAATCGGCCCTGAATGCCCCTGTAAAGCCTGAGGCTGGAATGCATGACTACACTTGTGGTAGATGTGGCAAAAGAATGAAAAATTAAAAAAGAGGCTACCAACCGTGAATGTTAAGCAGAAACGTATATGCACGCAAAATGGAGGATGGAACAACAAGATGCAAGCATTCCGCATTGCAGCATGCAAAAACAGCAGCATAGCAAAGGGACTAAGGCATGAAGGAAGGGGGCAAGGAGGGGCGATAAGGCCATATGCACCGGCTATGCACTAGCACCAGAACATGCAGCCTACAGTGCATCGAGTTTCTAAAGCAAAGCAGCCCTAGAGCCTCAGACCAGGCTAAAGAGGAAAAACCATGCCTAGTGGGCGAAGGGGGAAGACAAAGAAGAACGGTGAGAGCCGTTCAGTACTGGGAGAGGGAGGAGAGAACAAGAAACTAAAAAGAAGCGGAGTGGAAGCAAGGGAGTCTTGGTAGAGGACACAAAAAGCCTCACTTGCTACAGTGACTAAACGAAATCGGGACAATCCCCGAAGGCAGAGCAAAGAGCAAGAGCAGGATAAGGCCAGCATTGAGGCTCTTCAGATTGTGTCGTATCCTCTAGCCGTGTATAGATACATTTTGTCCCTTTGAAGCTGCACATACATGCGAAGGCTGTGAACATAATTTGCTGGCCGGTAGCGATACATTAAGCGTTGATATTCATTGGCATTGTTTGATGGTGTGACCCAAGGGAATAGCCATTTATCCCTGATTGCCCCTAAGAAAGCTGAATCTGCGCAGACAGCAAGCAAATGAAGATCAGTGGGAAAAGAAAAAGAGCAGAAGCTAAACAAAATCAAACAGCGCTACGTCGGCTTGGCTTGTCCGCAGGTAAATTGCAGTCTCACTCTTCAATATCAACTTTCCCGTCCAATCCATCCCAACCCTGTCTCTGCTTTGTCTGGTCTCGCCTTGTCTTTGCTAACTGGCCGTCCAGACAAGGGAAGAAAAAAACAAGGCGAATAGGGAGCAGGGAAGTAGGGAGTGCAAACATGTGGAATGGCATGGCTCATTCGGCTGTGCTGGTCTAGTATCTGCTTGGACTGCAAATTACAGATATCACTCCTGCTCATTTTACAATCAACATGGACAGCAATGTAGTTTAGTACTTCAGCTACACATTCCGACGTTCGTCTAAACAATAAGAGCTTGGCTTGTTCTTTTATGGGGAGGGGGGGGGGACGTTGGCACGGTCGCCCGCCAGTCTGTCTGCCAATGTCATTTGATTGATGTCTATACCCTCTGGGGCTTCCAGCTGGCTGCTGTCCTTTGAAATTAATCCCCGACTACACCCAATGCTTTGCTCGGTTGGCAGCTTGCTTGGTCACAGGGCTCACTACGGGACCAGTGCTTTTTCTTCAGTTCTCCTTGGTGTCAGCCAGGGCCACAGAGTGAGTAACCAAGTGGGCATCAACAAGACACTTGATAGTTGTCGCCAGCCTTTTCATCAAAATTTCCTGTTCCCAGGATGTGCTCTGCAGTCTTGCGAAATTATCACACCTGGACAACGGTTCAAAGCCAATTGCAGGTCAGCAGCATGCACCAAGACCGATCAGTTGACAAGAGGGATAAGGAGAAAAACGCAGATGGAATCACACAGGGAATTATCCCGAAATCCGAGCCAAGCCAAGCCACACAGCACATGCAACAGTATAATAGCGAAAGGCGAGGGTTTTTTTCGTTTCCTTTTTTCGCCGGTCCCCCTTTCTTAGCCTGGTTATCCCACCCATCCCCTATGCAAACAAAAATGGTGCCGCCGCTGTGCAGCTTGTCAAGTGTCGAATGTGTGCATACAGCTCAAACGGCCTGTTCAAAAGGAGAGGGCCAGATTCGAATTAAAATTTCAATACATGAGTCAATATTTGTGCTAAACGACAATGCTGACTTCATGGGTTTGACTCTGACATGATGCCACCAGAAAAAAAATGCCCCATTGACAAAATTTTATGCGTTCGGATCGTACATCGTCATCAAAGCACAAAGCCAGATGTCCAAAGAGTAAGGGTTAGAGAACACCGGCCTCACTCTCCTGTCCTCTCTTTTCTATTTTTCAGGCGTTCCAAGTAAACAACACGCTGTACCTCTCTTTGACCCCACCTAAAACGCGCCTAAGGGAAAAAAAAAAAAAAGAAAAAAAAGACACAGGGGTGCCGGAGTGATACGCACACCCTTGATCACAAGCGGGACATTTTCCTTGTATCTTGTACATTTGCATTTAGCCCCTCCTTCCTCCCTCCTTTCTCGTGCGAGCCTGGCTTTGGGCCTTCTGGCCGAACTTGAATTTTCACAGCCCCCAATATTTCATTCTGAGTCCCTGTCAAATTGCTCACACATGTATCTGCATAGTTATGGCCCTTATCTCTTGCATTCTTTCGCCTCTACAGTTTTAAGCGTACAGTCTTGTCTCCTTCCCAGTTTTGGACTCATGATTCATCCATGTAGAAACGAGGGGAGAAGCGAGCGAGTCCGCGCAAGTAAGAGAAAGATAATCCGAACCAATGCCAAGCCATGCCGTTGCAGCAGAGCAAATTTGCTGTGTGTTCTTTGTTCTTGGGCTGTTTCCCTCCCGAGTGATGCCCTGCCCTGCCTTGCGTTGCTAGGAATCGTCGTGTCTGGCTATCAGTCGTTTGCAACGTTGTTGTTGATCAATCTTTCCCTTTAGGGTTAAGGCTGTGCATTTGCTTTGCCCTGCCTTCCTCTGGTGATCTTTACTAAATTAAAAAACAGCGAAAAAAGCCCTAGGGGCTGACTGGGCCTGGCCTGGACTTCGAAGTGGCGTCAGCAAGTAGAAAAAGAACGCGACATCGCCAAAAAAAAAACTGAGCAGATAGTGACCAATAAAAAGGGGGGCAAAGAGGGGTGAAAGCGCTATGAAGGGCTTAGTAGTTAGTGAGGCAGATAGGGTGTGTGTAGTCATGGTATAGCGCAGGATGTTTTTTGCTAGTTTGGCTCTTTCTGCTGTTCCGGAGGTCAACGCGTAACCAAACTAGCATTCACAATGTGAAAATACCACATCCAGCAGATCACGCTCATCTTGCTCATGTCCTGTCACTAAAAGAGCCTCTCTTGGCTTGAAGCATGTAGGGGGAGGGGGGTGAACTCGAAAAGAGGGGTGTAAAGGGGTGCGCTTAGGGGGTGCGTTGTTCACAACTCTTTCTGGCTGTTAGAGCTTGTTGCCATGGGCAAGACAAGCCAAGGAAGGGTCATGGCCAAGAGGGCCAGTGCCACGGGGAAGAGGAGGGGAACTAGGGAAAACAGAGGCAAGGATGAGGAAGAGAGAGCAGAGCCAGTCACCGCGCGATCCATCAAGTTTAAAAGGCCACCGTCCCTCCCCCTCAAGTCACCATCTTCTCCCCTTTCTCATTCCCACCAACACACAGCCTCTCGTTCAAGTTCAACTACAATCACCTTTACTTTCTTTTTCTCTATTTACTCTTAAATCTTTTCACCATTTTCACACTTTAATATCTTCCTTTCACACCAAAAACTTTCAAAATGCAGTTCTCCGCCGTCGCCATCATCTTCGCCGCTCTGGCCGTTGCCCACGAGGGTCACTCCACCAACACCACTGTTGCTGCTACCGGCACTGGCGCCGCCTCTGGCACTGGCGCTGTCACCGCCACCTCGGTCCCCACCGCCGGTGCTGCCCAGATCGTTGCTCCTCTGGCCGGTCTCCTGGCTGCTGCCCTGGCCCTGTAAATTCAGTGCCTGCGTTTTGCCGTCTGTTGAGCCGCTCCTCGGCACGAGAACGCCCTCTTCCCGACTTCCTGGTCCCAGTACGGACGGGAGAGGCTGTGCAGAGGGATGTCACAGACGTGATGAGGAAGCCTTTTGTGATGAAATTGGAATCACGCAATGGTCTTCGATCACATTTTTCTTTTCCAAGGCCAGTTCTCTGATTGGTTTTAGACAAACCAATAGATGAAACAGCCATTTTCTGGGAGATGGACACTTCAACGTATGGAAACGGCTATCCGAATTTTTCGGTCTCACTAGGGTCAAATTGTTCGGTCTGGGGCCTCTGTAGATGGATTGAGATCAGCTCACCGACGATGTTCTGTTTCATTTGAAGAGACTGGCCCGTGTCTTTTGAATTTTTCCAGTACATAGAGTTTTTATTGTAATAATACCCAACTTGAGTGTGTTGGCTTGACAATTTGTTTTTCAATTGACGTGAATGATGTGAATTTCTCACTGTGTTGGAAGATTGATTGACTCAACTTTTCGTTCCGCACTGGCCGGTTGTCTTGGCAGAATAGCCTTGGCGCCTAAAACATAACTTGATTGGTGACTGACATGAAGCCAATTAGACCTGGTCTTGGATGGTGATACAGTTGGTCGGGTATGGCTGACTGGAAACAATGTTGGTAGCTACAACGTGAAAGGTTGTCCGCTTTATTTCGTAGATAATATGTGAGGAGAACCATGGTAAAACACTGCTTTGAGAAGAGTATGTCTAGGAAAATGAAAATGCTCGTCTGAGGAGCTCGAAATGGGAAAGGAGAGGAATATTTGAATTTAGTTGTGGAAGGAGAGAATGCCTGTATACTCACAGTGCAGAACTACTTAAGTGAGTAGCACTTACCTGAGATTAGACAATCCTACACATGTACGCGATTTCTAATGCTTTCGTCTGGCCAGCTCTGAAGTTTGTTCGTATAACAAGTTTGTGCGACTATAAAGTGGCTAAATATGAATGATGTAAGCTGGCGCCTTATCTTATCAATCTAATCTATTACCTGCATTTCTTAGCACTGAGCAAGTACCCCAAATCTTCTCCAATCTCTTATCTTATCAGAACTTTGCAGTCGTCCAGCCGAAGGTATCATGAGAGTTTAAATATTTCGTAAACAAAAACCCCCTTATCTGTTTTTCCCAACGCAAAGTATCTGATAACTTTTTATCATCAACCAACTGTATTGATCGTTTATCCCTCTTGCTAACCTAGCCTACAGCTATTTTCAACATTTAAAGCTACCTCTCTTTGTCAGACTACCATGAGACCCGACATCTCATTTCTTCTTGTCGCTGCTGCTAGCGTGGTATCTGCTGCCTTTGTGCAGGACCCCATCGCACCACAGATTTGGCCCCATCGAATCCCTACTGCCTATGAATCTGCTGTCATGGGCAGGCGCATCCTAGGTCTGGCCAAGCTCGGTGACATTGCTACCGTCTTCCCCACATCATCTACGCCCGAGAGCGCTTATGGCCTGTCTGGATCTATAGCTGGAGCTGCCTCTGCTCCTCCTGCTGTCGCTGGTCTTCCCATAACTATGATGGATTACTTGGCTGACTGTGAGGACCGTGGAAACCCCACCCTGCTCGCCATTTCTATCGCAACCACCTTCCGCAACGCTGCCCAAGGTTCCAATGTGACGCTTTCGTTACGTTGGGTTCCCCCATATCCGCCTGCAAAGCGGATGTCGCTCGTAGAGAGCCTGATATCGTGGCTTGGCTTTGAAGAGTACAAGGTGGACACCAAGGCTGTTTCCTCAGCTACCCCCGACACTGTTCCTTACTCGGCCGCAAACCTGCCCCGCGTCTCTCTTATAGGATACATCGAGCCTATCACCCCTGAACAGGTTGGTCCTGCGAAACTGGCCAAGTGCTTCGTCGAAAGACACCCGGACGCGAAGTACTGGCTGCCAGGCAACCCAATTCACCGCTCTAGCTGGGCACGGCTGGTAGTCACACATGTCTACTGGGTTGGTGGTTTTGGTGATCGTGCGTATATCGGTTGGATTCCTGTTGAGGATTGGAACAAGGTATCGGTAGCGGAGTGGGAAGCCATTACGCTGCCGGGGGAAAAGCCGGGCTGGAGTGAGTGGATGGTTGGTGCAGATGTGGATCTATAAGAAGACGGCGGGGAACAAAGAGATTCACAAATCGTAGCTAGAGGTAGCAAGAATAAACAAAGTGTAATTTCCAAGACAAATTCAAGGAGTTCTGTTTTCTCCTGCTGCTTCCTCTAGAAACCCTGAAAATAAAGAGTGCTTAGAGATCGTCAACTACTTGAGCAAGGTACGAAAGGGCAAGGGGGAATCTGCATGGAAGGGAAGTGGAAAATGTTGGATCAGATACTGCTGCAATAACAGGTGAAATTACAACAACCCATTAAAGTTGCAGAGCTAGCCTCAAAAGGTAAAAACAGAAAAAAAGAAGAAAGCAATACACCTCTATCAATAGGCAGCTATTTAGGCTGTAATGTGAGTATTACGAGATGTGTAGAGAAATCATGAACAAGAATCCAAGTTAAAATCGGCTCAAAAACTACACAATACATATGATCTAAACAATTTGCACTTCATAAATGAAACACAGGTTGAATGGGCTGCCAAAATACTCAACTCATCATTGACCAACAAAATGTATTAGAATATGTCCATCTTCAAAGGCCTATTAAATTCTGCATTTCACAAAAATAGAATGCGAGGGCGGCCATATTTGGCGGGTAGGCAAATGATTTACTTGAGACGATTGCTTCAATGCTTAGAAAAAACGCATCGTCTGTATCATGAAGGCCCTAGGCTAACATGGGTATCTTGGAAGTTGAATGTATTACAGTGAATCGCTAATCAAAGTTTTGAACAGCATATAGTGGCTGGTCATGGTTCCTTTACACTCATGAGAAACCAGAGTTTTATTGAATGGAGCAAGTTCACAGCATGCAACATGTCATTATTTGCTATTTGCTTCACAGCCCGTTGATTGAATACATCATAGTAGAGCACCGAAAGTTGGCTGAGTAAAGCTAACTTAAAAAGAGTAAGTGCAAGAGATATCGATTTACGGCTCTCTTAGAGATTAATGGCGAATCCTCTGAGAACGATTGAATGTAAAGCAATGCTGGAGAAAATGAGATGAAAAGGGACAAGCAAATGTCGGGGTTGAGGCCTAGAAGCCTGGTCTACCTAACAATACATCTATCTATTCGTAACTTGTTAGGTAGGAGTGGCCGAAAATTGGTGATTTAAATACAGGATTTTGATCGTTTGCAAGATATTGAGTTGCTGTCACTGAAGAACGGTTTCTGATGTAGTATTTATATTGCTGATTACCTGAGCTTGGATGAAGTGGAATTATAGCGTTATGTAGTTGTAATGCAAAAAGCTAAACCACGAGGCACTCTGTGATGCTCTCATGGTTACACAGGCCTAACCAGGATTCGAACCTGGGCTTACGGAATCAGAATCCGACGTCCTAACCAACTAGACTATTAAGCCGCAATCATCGGTTGTTGTTGTTGTTGTTGTTATATTTATTCTCTACCTAACTATCTGTGCTTGAACTGCCCCATGGGTCTGGAAGATCTCTATGGAGATGGATCAGATCAAGAAACTGTCGGCTTTTCGAGTCCA